>PITB01022899.1:0-26581 GCA_004024585.1 Paradoxurus hermaphroditus
TCCACGAATAGGTGGACTTTGTGAGACTAAGCAAAAACCAGGGGGAGGGGAAGAGGGGAAAGAAAAAAAAGACAGAGAGGGAGGGAGATAAAACATAAGAGACTCTCAAAGACTAAGAACAAACTGAGGGTGAGGGGGGTGAGGGAGGGGGGAGAGGGGGAGACGGGCATTAAAAAAGGCACATGTTGGGATGAACACTGGGTGTTATATGTAAACCAATTTGAATATAAACTATTATAAAATAAATAAATAAATAAATAAATAAAAGATTCTCTCTCCTAGGAAGACAGAACTGAGGCTGAAACACAGCATGTGGTTGGAACCAAAAGACATGCGAAATCCGGAGTGAGAGAGTAAATAGACATCTTCTAGCCAGAGGTACAAAGAATCAGAGAAAAACAACATACAGAGATAACACGTTCCTTTATTTACATCTTTTACTGTTGGAGAACCAAATCTAATCAAATCACCCACTGACGGTCAATTATATAAGCTTTATATATGAAGAACCACACATTAAGTTATTAAGCCCTACTTAAATTGCTGACTGATTACTAGATTAAAATCGATGTGAAATAATTCAAAAAGATTCCTTTAAAAACGCTGTTTAGTGAGTAGAATCATTAAGAAAGGCTTGCATGGCCAAAATTTAAAAGAATAAAAATACCAAGTGATGGAGATGATGTGGGAACGACTCACATTCATGGCTGGTGGAGTGTATAACACAGTACAACTACTGAGGAAAATAATTCGGCAGTTTCTTTTCATGTTAAACATACGCTTCTCATACAAACCAGCCAATTCACTCCCTAGGCATCTACCTCCCCAAAACAAAAGCACGTGTCCATAAAAAGATGTGAATGTTCATAGCAGGTTTATTAATAATAGCTAAAAACTGAAAATCCAAATGCTTATTTCAGGAAACTAGATAAATCAACTGTGGAATACTTCTCAGTAACACAAACGAAAGAACTACTGATAATGCAACAACATGGATGAATCTCAAAAACATTATGTTGAACAAAGAAGCCAGATACAAAAGAGTACATACTGTACTGCTCCACTTAAATGAAGTTCCAGAATAAGCAAAACTAAGTGATGGTGACATAAGTCAGATCAGTGGTTAATTGATGGGGGAGGGGATTGACAATAAAGGCGTGAATGATATACCAAAACTAATGGGATAAAACTAACGCAGTACTTGCAGGGAAATTCATAGCTGTAAATACCTATATTAACAGAAAATATTTCAAATCTATAACCTAACCTTCCACCTTAAGAAATTAGAAAAATAAGGGCAAACTAAACCAATGAAAGCAGAAAAAAGGAATAAAGATTATAATGGAAATACAGGAGATAGAGAAAAAAATCACCAAAACCAAAGTTCCTCCTTCGTGAAGATTACCAAAACTAACAAACTTTTAGCTACATTGACCAAAAAATAACTCAAATCACTAACATCAGGAATAAAAATGGGATATTACTAATGACCTTAAAGAAACAACAATGATTATAAGGGAATACTATGAACACTTTTATGACAACAAATTAGATAAACCAACATGAAATAAATTCCTAGAAAAACCAAAATGGACTCAAAGAGAAATAAAAAGTCCAAATAGACATAAAACAAAGATTCAATTGGAAATAAAAAAAAAACAGAGAAATCTAAAGACTACATAATTTAACTGGTTAACTCTATCAAATATTTAAAGCAGAATTAACATGAATCTTTAACAAATTCTCCCCCCCCCCAAAAAATAAAAAAAACAGAAGAGGAAGGAACACCAAACACTTCCCAACTCATTCTGTGAGGCCAGTATTATCCTAATACCATACCAAAATAAGACAAAGACATAGCAGGAAAAGACAACTGTATACCAAAAGCCCTTAGGAATACAAACAAAAAAACCACTTCAACAAAATACTAACAAATTGAAACCAGAAACCTATAAAAAGGATTATAAACCAAGACCAAGTGGAATTTATCCCAGGAACACAGATTGGTTCAACACATGAAAATCTATGTAATATACCATATTAAAAGAATAAAGGACAGGGGCGCTTGGGTGGCTCAGTCAGCTGAGCGTCCGACTTCAGCTCAGATCATGATCTCGCCGTTAATGAGATCAGCCCTGCATTGGCCTCGATGCGGTCAGTGTAGAGCCTGCCTCGGATCCTCTGTCCCCCTTGCTCCCTGCCCTTCCAACTCTCTCTCTCTCTCTCTCTCTCTCAAAAATTCATAAACATCTAAAAAAAAAACCACACAACAAAAAAAGAATAAAGGACAAAAAGCACATGATCCTCTCCATAGATAAAAAGTAGGTGACAAAATCCAATACCCTTTCACGACAAAAGCATGCAACAAACTAGGAAGAGAAGGGAATTTCCTCAACCTGATAAACACCATCTATGGAAAACCCCCAGTTAACATCATACTTAATGGTGATATAAAGACTGGATACTTTACCCTTAAGACCAGGAAAAAGAAAAGGGTGTCTGGTCTGCTCTTGCCAATTCTATTCAGTATAGTACTGGAGGTTCTAGCTAGGGCCGTTAAGACAAAAAAAGAAGAAGAAATATAAGGCAGCTAGATTACAAAGAAAGAATTAACACTATTTTTGCAGATAACATGCTATATGTAGAAAATTCCAAGGTATCCACAAAAGTATTAGAGCTGATAAATGACTTCAGCAAAGTTGCAGGATACAAGATCAATATACCAAAATCAGTTACATTTCAATACACTAGCAATGCACAAAATTAAGAAAAAGCTTTTACTTACAACAGCATCAAGAAGAATGAAATATTTAGGAATAAATTTAATAAAAGAGTTGTGCAGTGAAAACTGGAAAACATCACTGAAAGAAATTAAAGACCTAATTAAATGGAAAGACCCAATCTTCACGGATTAGAAGGCTTAACGTTAAGATGGCAATACTTCCCAAATCAATCTAAAGATCCAGTACAAGCCCTATCAAGAGCACAGCAGGCATTTTTGCATAAATTGACAAGATAATTCTAAAATAAATTTGTCATATATATACCATATATCATAAATGCCATATATATCAAATATACCCTATATATCAAATATTCATAAAAACGTGATATATAACCATACAATGGAATAGTATTCATCAATAAAGAGGAATGAAGTACTAATACATGCTATAGGGCAGATGAATCTTGAAAACGGTATGCTAAGTGAAATAAACCAGACAAAAAAGGTCACATGACTCCATCTATGTGAAATGTCCAAAATACATATGTCTATAGAAGGAGAAAGATTACTAGTTGCCAAGGTCTGGAAGGAAAGGAGGGATTAGGGGAGGGTACAGCTAAAAGGTAGGGGGGTTCTTTGGGGAGTAACAAAAACGCCCTAAAATTGACTGTGGTGAATGTTGCAAACTCGGTGACTCCGCTAAAAGCCATTATACTGTACACATGAAATGGATGAAATGCATGTTATGTGAATTACATCTCAATAAAGTTGTTAAATAAAAAGGATATAGAACCAGTGCAAATTTCCATCTACTCAACGTACCTCCTTTTTTGACCACTGAGAAAAGACAAATTGTATGCTTAAGGGGAAAAACTAAAATGCTAACCCCCTTTGGTTCTCTTCCTTTTTTAAGCACTGCTTTTAATCTCAATTTAAAGAGCCCCCCAGTTGAATACAAACCTCTGTAGCTTTCTGTGTCTCTGAAGCAACTCTTTGCACTGTTGTAAAACAAATGTTGAATTCCTGAATGATGGAAGGATACAAACTGTTGAAGTCCAGGAGCAAAATAAACTTATCATATAAACCTGCAATAAAAAAGCCATGTTACAAAAAGCCTCTAAAAAAAAAAAAAAGGAGATGGGGGGGATAATGGAGAGGGTTACGAAAAAGCAGATTTGTCAAGACATAACATTAGAAGAATTACCCAAATAGCATATATATTAAAAACAATATAAAATCAAAAGCTGTGAGTTACACCAATGGAAAAAAGTACTCAACTATCACGCCATTAAAAACAACTTGTATTAGAGTGAAAACTCAGGTCACCAATGAGGAAAAAAGAGATCCGGTATCACCTTGAAACCAGCTACAATGATCCTTTCTGCTGCAGCCCCAAAGTACACCATTTTGATGGGCAAACACCTTCTCTTATCAATTACTTTAGATAGGCATCATATCCATTTCAAAAAAATGTTGTAAAATTCTCCTTCAAGTAAGCACTCCCTCCCACCTACCCTACCACCTCTGCCCCCAAAATATTTAGTGATCCACATATATATAACTACTCACTGGTATGGATCACTAAATACACACATGCACACAGACACACATATTTTTTTTACCATCTTACCTTCTAAGAATAAAACAGAAAGCCCACTCGCCTGTACACAAATGGTGTTAACATCAGACAAGTGATGTGTATAAATGTCAGTAGTGGAACGATCCACCCTTTTTACTTGCAAAGAGTGAACAGAAGGCTACTGTATTTCTCTAGGACATTTATAAAGAGTTATCTTCACCTTAAGAAGAAACTGAATCAAAATAAATGTCCACTATTAACAAAATAAAAACGGCAAACATACTGATAGCATACTCTGTGTCAAGCACTATACTAAACAACCATCTTATGGGGGATGGGCATTGAGGAGGGCACTTATTGGGATGAGCACTGGATGCCGTATGTAAGTGATGAATCACAGTAATCTACTCCCGAAGCCAAGAGCACACTGTATACATTGTACATTAGCTAACTGGACTATAAATCATATGAAAACAAAATAATCATTTTATTCCTCAAATCCCTGTGTGGGAGATATTTTTTTTTTTTTTAATTCTAGTGTAGTCAAGGGGTGCCTGGGTGGCTCAGTCAGTAAGTGTCCAACTTTGGCTCAGGTCATGATCTCGTGATTTGTAGGTTTGGGCCCCACCCTGGGCTCTGCGCTGACAGCTCAGAGCCTGGAGCCTGCTTCAGAATCTGTGTTTCCTTCTCTGCCCCTCTCACACTCTCTTTCTCAAAAAACAAACAAACATTTAAAAAGTTTTAATTCTAGCTTAATCAAAAATAAAATTCTGGGGGCGCCTGGGTGGCTCAGTCGGTTGAGCGTCCGACTTCGGCTCCGGTCATGATCTCACCGTTCCCAAGTTCGAGCCCCGAGTCGGGCTCTGTGCTGACAGCTCAGAGCCTGGAGCCTGTCTCAGATTCTGTGTCTCCCTTTCTGTCTATGCCTCTCCCCTGCTCATAGTCTGTCTCTATCTCAAAAAAATAAATAAACATTTAAAATAAAATAAAATAAAATAAAATAAATAAAATAAAATAAAATAAAATAAAATAAAATAAAATAAAATAAAATAAAATTCTGGGGGCACCTGGGTGGTTTAGTCAGTTGAGCATCAGACTTCAGCTCAGGTCATGATCTCACGGTTTTTGAATTCCAGTCCCACATCCGGCTTGCTGCTGACAGCACAGAGCCACTTCAGATCTTCTGTCCCCCCCTCTATGCCCCTTCCTCACTTGCATTCTCTCTCTCTCAAAAATAAATAAACATTAAAAAAATATTCTGGTGTAGTTAACATACAGTGTTGTGTTAATTTCAAGGGTCTGTATTTCTGCTATCCCCATTTTACACAAGAGGAAAGTGAGGCTCACAGAGGTTCAAGAGGAAGCCCAAAATCACACAGAATTTAAGCCCAGATCTATCTAACACCAAAGGACTACTGATCTTTTTCAATACAACTAATAAAAATCACTTTTCAAAAAAAAGCTTATTTACTTTGAGAGGGAGAGAGAGCAAGCACACATAAGCAGAGGAGGGGCAGAGAGGGAATGAGGGAATCTCAAAGAGCCTAACAACGCAGAGCCTGACGCAGGGCTTGAACCCACAAACTGTGGGATCATGACCCAAGCCGAAATCAAGAGTTGGAAGCTTAACTGACAGAGACACCCAGGTGCCCCAATAATAAAATCACTTTTGTCAAAAATGTCTCCTACTCAGAGTTCAAGTTATTTGATAAAATTCACGATTCCTATACAACGATGTAAATATACTTCACACTACTTAACCGTACACTTAAAAATAGTTAAGAGGGTTAAAACAAAGATGTCTAACTCTGCGTACCACCAAATGTCTTCTTTGCCATTCTGACAAGGACTAGTCGCACTGCTATTTGAGTTCGATGTGGTGGTTACTGTCTATACTTCCTTTAATTTTGCTGTCTAGCCTAACGGGTCCTGGCAGCTCAGGCAGAGGCAGAGTCAGCCCTCTAGAGCAGATGGGAGGAGCCATGGGTGCTCCCACCACCATAAGACAAAGAGCTATATACTAGACTAGGGGCCAGCAAACTATGCGCAGACCCAACTGAGTCTACCCCTTCTTTCTGTACCACTCGCTAGCCAATAGTGTTTACATCCTTAAATGGTCAAAACAACAATTTAAAAACAATATCTCATGATACGTAAAAATTACACAAAATTTCAACTTCAATGTCCATAAACAAACCTTTCTTGGAATGTAGTAAGAAATAAAAAATAAAAAATATTCATATTAATTCAGGTCAGGTGACTGGCAAACGAGATTTTCAAAAGAACATAAAATAAGGTCATTATAAGACCTATTTGCTAACCTACAAAATCTAGCTTCTCAAGCCCAGGTCTGCATTAAAAATTCTGTAATGCCAGGAACAAGGCAACCTGCCACACAGCCTTACCAGCTTTAGGGTCCAGGACCAAGCCTCCAGCATAAGCTGCTTTCTTACGTCCTTTCTTGTGTTTACTGGCATCTCCGTCAATGTCCTCGTCTTCATCTCCCTAATGTCAAATGGAAAGATAACTTCACCAGCCAGCAACTAATTAAATAAGAAGTTTTATGATTCCCCCTTCTGCAACCACAGTACACGGTTCTAACAAACATCCTTCACTTGCAGCTAGTGATCTCACCTCTGCAGAACAGTTACCATAACATGCTCACAAATCGAAAGGAAGGCCAAGCACGGGAGTTACCGAAACACTATATCCCTGAGTTAATAAATATGCTAATTTTACTTGAAGATGTTTCTGAATTCAAAGAACCTTTTATTTTTAAATCAATGAATAGTAAAAATACAACACTTCATATTCCATAAAATCCAAGATAGGAGTCCTCTTAAATTCATTATTCTAACAAACACCATGTCGAAATATAAAATATTTCATATAGATATAATCATTATTCTAACTTGGACACCTTAAAATGAGTGTGTTTGTAAACTGAAAATTCATTCCCAAGTAGCTTATTAATAACCAATCAACATTCAATACCTCAGCAGAAGTCAAACACCTTTAAGTTAATATTCCCTATACCAATTTTGATAATGTGTTTAAAACGAATCCAGGAATGTGAACCATCTTAACACTAAATTCCCCTTTTGAGTCAAATTGCTATCAGAGCTGACAAAATGTAGCTAAGTTTTAGTTCCAATGTCAGAGAGGTCACTTCAGAAAACTGACTGTGGTGACCTGATCTTGCTAGCATGTACAGCTGCAACAAAGCAACAAAAAAATAAAGGCTCATGCATTTTAGGAAATAAAAGGTTAAACTGTATCTAACTTTGGGTAGAGCTAAGGTGGCAAAACGATTTCCATGTATGGTCGCCCATCAAAGAAGCTTAATACTATCCTCAAAAAATTTCACACTTCACAAAGAATTTTCATTTACACAGAAAAAAGTGAAGAAGGAAATCACTAAACAAACACAACGGAACCAATCTGACATGATTTCGAGGGTATACAGGAGATTCATTATTTTGGAAGCAGAAGTTATCACGGTGAAAAAAGCCATCTAAGTAATTAAAGGGGGGAGGATTAAAAACAAAGGCAAAACACTATGCAATTGTGGACCCACCAGTTTTTGCTGAGGCTTTCTGAAAATCTGCTTGTCAGGCACAATATAGTTGTTTTCATAAAATGCATGAAGCAACAAGAACTCATTACGCTCGGATCGTCCGCCCATCAGCGTCCTAGACTATGAAATAGAATGTTTTAAATTTGAGCTCAAAACCCTAACAAACAAAAGCAACTTTGAGGTGGTAAATTTAATCACAGCACCACTTCCACAATCATTCTTCCTAATAAGAGCTGCTTTAAAAATAAGAAGGTACAAAATTAATCCTAACGTTTTCTTTAAGCACTATAGTTAAAAGGGGACAAAGAAAGCTTAAAATACTGACAACTTGGGCTATTTCTTTACTGCCAAATAGACCATTCCACAAATCAGACACATCCAGATGTTAGAGATGATCCTTATGTTCACCCAAATTTCAACATACTCTGCACCTGGTTTTCCTCCCCTTCTCGCAGCCAGTTCATTTTACAAAAGAAGCTCAGCTTTCAGAGTACAAGTTACTCATTTTATAAGCAAGCATTTAGACTCATTATCATATAACAACTACCCCAAGCAAACACTGAATCCAACAGGAAATGCTTTTTCCCCCTTTCTAAGTTAAATTTACCATAATGTTCCCGGCGATGTTAGTGATCTGCAATGCTAATGGAAGAACATTTAGCTCACACATGATCTGCAAAATGAACCTGGCATCTTTCCAGGTGTGTTCCAACAGGTACAAGAGATGAGAAGATTCACTATACAGAAAAGTAAGAATGAAACAGAATCAAGTAATTAAAGGAAACAATGACTATAATCAGAACTTCATAAAATATTACAAAAAATTTTTACATGAGTAACTTCAGAGCAATGGCACCTTGGCTTTGGAAACAACTTAAAGTTCGTATGAAACTACAAATTCATTCATGTCACGGATCCCAAAGCCCTTCTCCAAACACAAACAAAAAATCCCATAAATACAAAGTTATGCATTCACTACAACCTGAAAACTACCTAAATCCTAATATTCGATCCATCTACTAAGTATGTATTACAGGCCGACTATGTGCCAGGCATAGTTCTAGGTTCTGGGTGTAACCCAAAGACAAAAAATACCTGTCCTCATGGAGCTTATGTCTTCATGGGGGAGAAAGAGTAGAATACATATATAAGGTATGTCATGTAATGTTCAGTGTTAAGGAGAAAAGAATGAAATTTTAGTTAGGGGACCAGGAAAGAGGTGACTTGGAATAAAGAACTGGAAGAGGTCAAGGGGCAATCCTTGCAGATGGATGTCTGAGGAAAGAGCTTTCATTCCAGGTAAACAGAACGGCATGTTCAAAGGCCCCAAGCTGAGCACAAATCCAGCACTGCTAGGACCAGGAGACCAGTGTCTGGAACAGAGAGAATGATGGAGAGTGTAGAAGGACAGAGTTAAAAGCAGAGGGACACACTGTATAGGATGTAGTAAGTCACAGTAAGGACTTTGGTTTTTACTCTCAATAAAAGAGAAGTCACTGGAAGATGTTGACCAGAGTGCAGTATCTGACTTAATTTTAGCAAGATAACCCTGGTTCCTGGGTTGAAAACAGACAGCAAAGGTTCAAGGGCAAAAGCAAAGAGACCAAAGAAAAAGCTGACATAAGACTCATTAATTCAGGGGAAAGAGGAAGGTAGCTTGGACCAAGATGGTTTCAATGGAGGGGAAAAGAAGGGGTCAGATCTAGACCTATTTTGAAGATAGAGTTGACAGGATTTTGTGACGGCTCAAGCATGGGACATCTATCAGAAAAAGGAATCATGGAAGCCCCAAAGGTTCTGACCTGTAGAGGACTTTGGAGGTTGCCAGTAGTACTGGAAAAATAAGAGGTGTAACTCTTAGGGAAAAACTCCAAGAGGAGCCTAGAGGAAAAGATCAGGAGCCGAGCTTCCAAACAAGTTAGGCTGGAGGTTCTGACATCAAGTAAAACAGGTAGGTGGATAAAGCCGTATGGAATTCAAGGGAAGGACTGAAGCTGAAGATACCCAAGCAGGAGGTATCAGCGCCCACATGCTAGTGAAATTCCTGAGACCCCATGAGCTCACCTAGAGGGAGTATAGTCAGAAAGAGCAGTCCAAAGACTTAGGAGGCATGGGCAGAAAAGGATGAGAAGTGACAAGAGGAGTGGAAGAAACCTTATTGAGGAAATAAGCACAAAAGTTCAGTTGCACAAAATGAGTAAGTTCAGAAGGGCTAGCATACAGTAATGTGACTACAGTTAACAATACTGTATTGTATACTTGAAACTTGCTGAAAGGGTACATCTACAGTGTTGTAATCACACACAAAAAAGAAATAAATAGTAACCATGTGAGGTCAAAGATATGTCAATCAGTTTGACTGTGGTGATTATGTCACAATGTCTACAGTTATCAAACATTAATTTGTACACCTTAAATATATACAATTTCTACTTGTCAATTCTACCTCAATAAAAACGGAAAAAAGAAATAATCAAGTAGCATCTTCATGTAACTTCATGATTTCTCAGTTTTTCTATTTCCAAAAGATTCTGAATTAATAAATTAAGGGTGGAAACCTAAGTATCACATCGATTTCCAAACAGCTCTTGGGAAACACCTTGATGAGATTAGGATGCATGAGGGAGATGGAGGTAAACTGATAAAATTAGAATAATTCAAAAGGCAAAATAAGTTAAATGATTAAAGTCACAGAGATGCTGGTGCTGACAGGTAGGCAGTTCCCCTCTTGCTATTCCAAGGCCTGCTGGCCTCTTGCTATTGCTCATTTCAAGGCAAATTCCAAAGCATCCAGGATCATACCTGTACATATTTCGTACATTCTCCATTGGGATTACAACCCTCTCAGTTTTCAGAATCTGTTGAACAAGTTCAGACAAATGGTAGCTTTTACAACGAATCAATTCCTTTGCCGAAATTTCCACATCACAGATCATTCGGCCACAGGTAGCATTTCTTTCACCAAGTCCACTCCTGCCCTACAGGAGAAGGACAAAAAGCAAATCCCATGGATGAGCAGACACCGGGAACATTCTGTTCCAAATCACTTTGAAGCTGGTCCACAATTACAATGAGGAAACTCTCAATCTCCCATTCACCCACTCAGTCAGCCATCACTCCAGTATTTCTGAACGTTCACTATATAGCTGACACTGTCCTAGGCACTTGGGAGATACCTCTGAGCCAAATAGAAAAGATTCCTGGGACAGCTAGGTGGCTCAGTCAGTTGAGCGTCCAACTTCAGCTCAGGTCATGATCTAGTGGTTTGAGAGTTCGAACCTTCCATCAGGCTTGCTGCTGTCAGCGCAGAGGCCACTGCGGATCCTCTGTCGCCCTCTCTCTTTGTGCCTCCCTCGCTCATGCTCATTCTCTCTCTCAAATGTTAAAAAAAATTTTTTTTTAAGAAATTTAAAAAAATTTAAAAAAACATTCCTGATCTCATCTGAAATATATGACAACAAACATCAAAATCAAGAAGCTATATAATTCTAGGAAGTAATAAGCATACGGAAAAGAGAAAAAGTAGAGCAGGTGAGGAATATGGGAATTTAGGGGGGCTGCATCTTAAATAGGGTAGCCACGGGAGACCTCACAGAGAAGAGCCGGAAAGAAAACCACGAAGGGGTAAGGCAACAGTAAATCAAGTGCTGGGATGAAGGTTAATAACTCTATCACGCTAAAAATATGAACAGAAGAGAAGCTATAGCACTGGCCCCAACTCCGATCTGCAGGAGCAGAATCCTCTGGAGAGCATTATAAAATGTAGAGATTCCTAAGTTCTCTGATGAGGCAACATGTCCCTTTTCCCATACAAGCTGTAAGGAAACAAGATTTTAAGCACTATGAAGCTTAGGAAACGAAGGTTGTTTCATACAGAATCACCAAAACAAGCGCATAGAATGAAAAATACATAGGCTTTAAAGGAGTCAAGACAGGCCTGGCTCAAAAATCTCAGTTCTTCCCCACTCTAGCCCTATGATCTTGAACAAGTTCTATTACCCCTGTGAGAAGTACAGTCAAACTGGAGTTGCTGTAACAGGCAACTAACACAGCACGGCACTTAGCCCGTGGCCTTGTCAGACATTCAACGTCAGCTCCCTCCCACTCTTCCTTGCCCTCTCCGTGCTGAATGAGAATGCTCGCTGATCTTTGCTCAAAGGGCTCCAGCTTCGGTAACACCAAAGTGGAGGTAACATGCATGTGCTGTCTCTAGATTCTAATAGCTGATTTTAAAAACTACCTGCGGCTTCTGCTAATAAAAAGCTACATTCAAAGGAAAAGATGTTCAGTGCCAAAGTTAAAATGTCCTATCACAAGACAACCAATTCTTAGTCAAAGAAGCGCAGCATGTTCCCAGGTAGCTATTCCATATAGAGAAGCCAAGAAAAGAGGTAAGATTTTGAAAATTATTATTACCCCAAGCTTTGGCATATTAGATCGCTTCAGTCGACCTATCTTGGACCAGTGAGGAACTTTGCACACATTAATTCTCTGCAGGAGCACTTCCAGTTCAAATCCATAGATATTATGACCCTAGTCAGAAAAAGAAGACAGCCAATAACATTATAACAAACGCAAATGAGAGGATTTATCTTCATAAGCAGAGAATTTCTTTGCCCTTTCTTTTTCTGGTCTCTAATTGAAGGCATCATGAGCTTACCTCCGATTGGGGTCCTTTCTTCTTCAGGAATTTATTCATCAGCAGCATTCATTAGCCTTGACATTAACAAAGCTGCTAAGCAGATTGCTGGAATAAACTTTATTTCATTCTAATTGATGCAAAGTTCATATGATGTCTTTTAATTTGCAGCTCATGCCTTACAGTCTCAAAAGCAAATGCAAATTTTTATGTCCCACACTTTTCTGTGATCAGTAAAAACTGCATTCAAATAATTCCATTTTAATATCTTAAAAATTGAGAACCTGTCTGTGTTATGTTCACACAGACTTCTTCGAAAACTCAGGAACTGCGTCTACTTTCTTCTTAAAGAACTGAGTTCAAACACTACTGACTTAGTTATCAATGTTAATCAATGTTCAACAAAATATATAATAGCACTCAACAGTTCAAGGAAACAAAACAATACCAAGCAGAAATTACCTCAAAAATGCAACCAATTTTTCTATGTCTATAATGATGATTTCTATTGTGTGAATAATATGGTTCGCTGCCTATGTTTATTAAAAAACTAGACATAGCTTAAAACAAATCAGATCAATAAACCAATTTACTTATTAATTTTACTTAAAGAGGTATACCACTATATATTTATGGCAGTTTTGTCTATTAAATTAAGAGACCCAAGGAAGACTCATTTCTAAATTATCATGCCTGGCATTAGGGACTCAAACCCATGTCAGGATTCTCTCTTACATCAGTTTGGATTTCTAACACACAGACTTGGTTCTAACACCCTAAGCCAGGTCACTACTAGGAGAGACTGGGTGAGGACCTAGTCCTGAGCCAGAGCATCACAACAGGGTGCTGTGGACAAAATATTCGTGGTGTTTTTAAGATGGGTCCTAGAATACTATAAGGGAATACTGTAAGGGAAGTGTGCAGAGACACTTGATAACAACCTTCAGGCTCTAGGTACTCTGGCCACACCAAGGTCAAGATAGATATCCAAGAGCAAAAATGAATGTAGACAAATACACACCACACACTGTTTTGCAAGGCTTCAATGTAATTAAATTACCATTAACACACTTAAAATACATGCATTTATATCCCTACTTTCCTCCAAAACCATCAAAATCACAGCATAATTTGATCCTGGGGGAAAAAAAGAAAGAAATTGTACCAAAGAGCCTACAAACTAAAGCCAGAGGAAACATACAGCGAAATGTTGCTCTGTGACTCTTAAAAACTGGGGCAAACATAACTCAATGAACTATTACCTCTTCCTATCTAGTGGAAACATACTCGGTTACCAAGGGGAAAAAAATTCTTAGCCCCGAACTCTCAAAGGAATAGGTCATACAGATTCACTGAGCTTGGGGCACCCGGCGGCTCAGTCAGGAGAATTTATGACTCTTGAACTTGGGGTTTAAGTTCAAGTTCCATGTTGGGTGTAGAGATTACTTAAAACTAAAACCTTAAAAAACAGAGAGAGATGCAATGAGCTCATGAAACTAAAATACAAAAACACTTTGGAGACGGACACCAAATCAAGGGAATTAACTCCTATGATCAATATACAGCTGGGCCACTAACTCAAAACTGTATAGAAACCAACAGTTAACAACACAAGTTTACTTACTTATAGGCTGGTCTCTAAGTGGAAATAACTGGAATATCTTAAACGTCAACAATAATTCATGAGTTGCTTTTCTATTAGAGGAAAATAACTATTTTGTAGTGGGCTGGCTTTTTCCCCCTTTCTGTTAGCAGAAAATATAGCAACTCCCACCAGTCCGTAGAGGTATTTCACTCTGAAGATTCAAAAAAATATATAAAGAACTCACACAAATCAACAGCAAAAAAACAAACAACCCAATTTAAAAATGGGCAGAGGGGTGCCTGGGTGGCTCAGTCAGTTGAGCGTCTTGACTTCAGCTCAGGTCATGATCTAGCATTTGTGGGTTCAAGCCCCACATCAGACTCTCGGGGAGCCTGCTATGAATTCTGTGTCTCCCTCTCTCTCTCCCTCCCGTGCTCATACTCTCTCTCTCTCAAAAAATAAAATAAAATGAATTTTTAAAAAAATTAAAAATGGGCAGAGAACCTGAATAGACATTTTCCCAAAGAAGACATATAGACAACAGGCACATGAAAAGATGTTCAATGTCACTAATTATCAGGGAAATGCAAATTAAAACTACCTCGACATGTTAGAATGGCTATTATCAAAAGGATAAGAAATAACAAGTATTGGAAGAGGACATGGAAAAAAGGGAACTCTCTTGCAGTGCTGGTGGGCATGTAAATTGGTGCAGCCACTACAGAAATCAGGCTAGAGATTCCTAAAAAAAATTAAGAATAGATCTACAATATGATCCACCTATTCCACTTTGGGTATTTATTTGAATGTAAAAACCCTAATTCGGAAAGATATGTGCAGCCCTATGTTCACTACAGCATTATTTATAATGGCCAGGACATCAAAACGAACTGTCCATCAGTGGATGAATGGATAAAGAGGATACAGAGTACACACACACACACACACACACACACACACACACACAGAGGAATATACTCAGCCATAAAGAATGAAATTGTGCCTTTTCCAACAACCTGAATGGACCCTGAAGGTATTATGCTAAGTGGAATCTACAAAAACAAACAATACAAAAACAAACTCACTGATAAAGAGAACAGACTGTTAAGGGACTTGGGGGGGGGTGGGCTGAAGAGTGAAGGGGATCAATTGTACAGTGATGGATAGTAACTATACTTTTGGTGGTCATCACTTTGTAGTGTATACAGACATAGAATTGTAATACTACAAACCTGAAACTTACATAATGTTATATACCAATTTTTACCTCAGTTAAAAAGAAAAAGATTCTCTGCTATTCAACAAGTACTGAGACTTAAGGAATGAAGAGTCCCCTACGGCATGATGAGACACCTACTCACCACAATGACATCAGGATCAATTTTGTGCACTTTGGCGAGGAAAAAACCGAGCAACGTTCTTTCCGTTGCAGCAATCTCAACCTTCACATTCTGTTAGATAAAAACATACCGGTCACTTACTCTTTACTTTTAACTACTATACTTTGGCTCCTTGTTCAAGCAGGATTAGAATTCTTAGAAATAAAAGAAACCATCTATTTCAAAACTAAAAGAAGCAATGAAACTGCTGATTCTAGGTTTCACAGTAATAATTGCCCAAAGTCTATGAAAAGCTCATTCTAGTAATAAGTGAATAAATAAAATTTTACTTTGGATTTTTTAATTTCTTGTCAAATTTATTTTATTTTTGATATAATTGTCAAATTGGCTAATATATGGTGTGTAAAGTGAATAAAGCAACATTTTAAATGCTAAGCACTACGAAGGGCAGATATGTCCCTCCACAGGGACACGCTTGTGCATCTCAACACACCGCATAAGCATATGAATCAGGGTACCTAACAGAAACATTACTTACTTTCCTATATAATCCCTGGTAGACTACTGTTTGTGTATTTACCACATAAAGAAATCCTAAGGACTGTATAAACTAATCTGCAAGAGTGGTATAAGAACCTATAAATAAGAAACTAGAATGAAAACAAACATACACTTAAGAATTAGAAGTGTCGTAAGTATAAATAAAACCTATCTTCACACAAAAGGCTTCCACTTGGATTACTGAATATAAATCAGGTATTCAAAAGATCCACTCTTATTAAGACTCTCTTAAAATGGAAGTTGATAGCTATGTGTTTGCTATCACTAGCTCAGCTACAAAGTATCAGTTTGACTCAAAGGGAATTTTCCTAAGTCATTTTACTTGGGTAGGTACTTCAAGGCACTTCACAAATGATAGCCTGATCCAACAGCACCCCCAGACTACTGGACTTTTCAAGCCAACTTAAAATGAGTGGAACCTGACAAGGTTGATAATTTTTAGTTTTGTCAAGTGAAGACATTTAAAAAACAAAACCAACACACCCATTTAAGAATGCAAGGATTTCAAAAAAGAAACATACTCCCCAAAAAACAAATTCTTTATACGGAATACATTTACCTCTGTGACAAACTCACTACATCACACTACTTTTTCCCTACTCCCTATTATATTAAGGACCCACGAAAACGTCATGGACTATACTGGGAGGTCCAAGATCCCTATCAATTCTGGCCAGCCCATATCGATCTTTCCAAAACATGCCCGTTTTTCATATCCACAGTATTCCCAACTTCACTCAGCTTTCTTCAAACTGGGGAGTGGGGTGAGGAGCTCTTCCCAACAGTTTCCCAAAACAGTAATCACAGGATGGTGCATTTCAGAAAGGCTTCCCCTGAAGCTATCTGAGGGAGGACTTGAGCTGGTACATCTACTACTAGGGTACAGAATCACATTATTTTCAGGTGGTGAAACATTCAAACATTGTTAAAAAATGTCTCTAGCTTTATATTTCTAATACATTTTGAATAGATTAATGTCAGTCGAAACTAGCAAGAACAGATCTAAAAAATTAACATATAAAATAGCCTATTTATGCTAATCCACACCATCCTCCTTTTCTTTTCCTAAACAAATAGATGCTTCATTTTTAAAAGGAATAAATAATGAGTTCTTTACCTTTTCCTTAATGTCTTCTTTGAAAGCATATGGAAAAATACAGTCCTTCGGTTTAGATATAACTGTAAGGAAAAAAGATCCCATCACTATCTTAGTCCAATTTCAAGTACACATATGCTGTACATTTCTGAATGGAAACTGTTTTAAATGTAAACAAATACCCCCTAATCTCTAAAGAGTTGAGAGACTCAAGTTTCCAATGGTCATGTTGCTGGACTTCAAAAGAAAAGCCCAAACAATCCTAAAATTCATTATGGAACCACAAAAGACCCCAAATAGCCAAACCAATCTTGGGAAACAAGAACGAAGCAACAGGCATTAGGCTCCCTGATTTCAAATACACTACCAAGCTATAGTCATGAAAACGGTATGGTATTGACATAAAAACAGACATTCAGATCAATGCAACAGAGTAAGAGACCAGAAATTAATGCAAGCATATATGGTCAGTATGACAAGGACTTAAGAATATATCATGGGAAAAGGACAGTCTCTTTACTAAATGATGATGTGAAACTAGACAACCACATGCAAAAAAATGAAACTGGACCACAAACTTACATCGCGCACAAAAACTAACTGAAAATGCCTTAAAGACTTAAACATAAAGACTTGAATCCATAAGACTCTTAGAAGAAAATATAGGCAGGAAGCTCCCTGACATTGCTCCTGGCAAGGGTTTTTTCGATTTGACACCAAAAGCAAAGGCATCAAAAGCAAAAAGAATCAAGTGGTACTACATCAAAATAAAAAGCTCTGGCAGAGCCAAGGAAACCATCAACAAAATGAAAAGGCAACCTAATGAATGGGAGAAAGTATCTGCAAATAATTTATCTGATAAGAGGTCAATATCCAAAATACAACAAGAATTCACAGAACTCAATAGCAAAAAAAACTCCGAACAATCCAACTAAAAATGGGCAAAGACTGGGGCGCCTGGCTGGCTCAGTCTGTAGAGCATGAGACTCTTGAAATCAAGGCCCACATTGGGTATAGAGCCTACTTTAAAAAAAAAATGGGCAAAGGCTCTGAATAGACATTTTTTCCAAAGAAGACATATGGATAGCCAGCAGGTACATGAAGAAGTGGTCAACATCACAATCATCAAGGAAATGTAAATCAAAACTACACTGGGATATCACCTCAGACCTGTCAGAACTGCTATCATCAAAGAGACAAGAAGGGTGCCTGGCTTGATCACTTGGTAGAGAATGAGACTCCTGATCTCGGAGTCATGAGTTCAAGCTCCACCTTCGGCATGGAGCCTACTTAAAAATAAAAAAGACAAGAAACAACAAGTGTTGGTTAGGATGTGGAGTAAAGGGAACCACTGTATACTGTTAGTGGGAATCTAAAATGGTGTAGCCACTACAGAAAACAGTAAGGGGGTTCCTCAAAAACTTAACAATACAATTACCATACGATCTAGGTATTCTACTTCTGGGTATTAGTCTGAAGAAAATGAAATCACTAACTCTGCACCCCCACTGTCACTGCAACATGATTTACAAGGGCCAGGAAATGAAAGCAACCTAAGTGCCCATCAACGAATGAATGAACAAAGTGGCATATTTATACAACGGAATATTAGTGAGCCGTAAAAAAAAAAAAAATAAGGAAATCTTGGGGTGCCTTGGTGGCTCAGTCGGTTGAGCATCTGACTCTTGATTTTGGCTCATGATCCCAGGGTCAAGGGACTGGGCCCCGTGTTGGAACTCAGTGTGAAGCCTGCTTAAGATTCTCTCTTTCCCACTCTGTCCCTCTTCACTTGCACATGCTCTCTCTCTAAAATAAATTTAAAAAAAAAATAAGGAAACCTTGCCATTTGTGACAACATGGAAAGACCATGCAGGATATTATGCTAAGTGAAATAAGTCAGACAAAAAAATAAGTACTATATGATCTCACTTATATGTGTAATAAAAAAACAGCAAAATGAGACCATAGATACAGATAACAGAATGATGGTTGCCACAGATGGGGCACCATGTGGCAGGGGTGAGGGGGGGAAGAATTCGGGGAAGACAGTCAAAAGGTACAAACTTCAGTTTTAAATAAGTCATAGAGATGTAATGTACAGCATGGTGACAATAGTTAATAATATTATACCGCATGTTTGAAAGTTGCTAAGAGTAAACCTTAAAAGTTCTCACCCTAAGAAAATCTTTTTTCAAACTATGACAGATGTTTACTAGATTTATTGTGGTGATCGTTTCACGGTACATACAATTATTGAATTGTTATGCTGTACACCTGGAACTAAAATAATGTTACATGTGAATTATACCTCAATTTTTTTTAAAGTTTAAAAGATCTAAAAAAAGGAAAAACCATGCACATAACCCTAAGTCCCTATTAACTGTTAAAGCTACTTCGAGGAAACACCTCCCGCCCATCTAAGTCAGAATGGAGGGTGTTTAAGCCTTTCCCAAAGGCAATTCTACCACTACCAAAGGTAGTGAAACTAGACAACCACATGCAAAGCCTTAAGGAGGGCACAATGAAAGAACTCCAACCTTCTCACAGTTAGAAAAATAAAGATGACCAAAGCTTTCCTCACTGTACTTTAAGTTTTTTGCCATTTAAAACAGCTGTTCACACCGTCACAGACACAGAGCAGGTGAATAAATACATGCTGAAATGAGCTAATGACTGCTCTCCTCCACATATTTTCCAGAATATCCTCACCATCATTTTTTCTGTGTATTTCATACCACTTAAAGAGTGAAACTTCAAAAAAAATACATACTTCCTCCTCTGCTTGCTGTCCTAGTCCCACTTTCCTAATACCCGCAAAACCAGATAGGCGATGCTGCCCCCAGTTAATTGCTGGTTCTAGGCTGGAAAAGATTTCAGGAAGCATGACAGATAAATAGTGTTATGCCCCTTTCCTGTTGACCAAAAAAAAAAAAAAAAACCCCACATCTATTTACCTGGCCAAGCTTTCAAAATGGAATAGGTCAGAATCCTCCTTGGAGACTGACTCACGGCATACAGATTTCTGTGTGACATTTTCTCCAACTGAACTTTATGCATAGCACAACTGAATTTCAATGTGATATTACTAGAACTCCTCCCAAATAGGTAGACACTCATTTATGCCTTGGCATATTGCCTCACCACATAGAACACTTTGCTCAGGCTTCTATGATGGGCTTCTACAATGACATCATGAAAAGGAAATGGAGATAGCACAATTTTGACCCAAGGGAAAAAAAACCAGAGTGCCCCAACAGAATAACCACAGAACAGAAAAGAGATGTCAAACTGCCTCCCAACTTCTTCTCGAACAAACTGAACTAGCTGAATAGGAGCCACAAAGCCAATAAAACTCACTGTCCACAGCTGACCAAAAAAAAAAAAATTTCTTTAACAATATGCACTAACTATCCTTGAGAACATCAAAAAAAGTTACTGATCCAACAGCTGGAGAAAAAATAAGAAAAATTAAAATTAAAGCATTAGTAGACCAGCTAAAAAAAACATACATACCACAGAAGTGTGACTGAAAGGGAGGCTGAGGGGGCGCTTTATCTACCTCAAAGCTGTGATGGACCAAAGCTGCCACAGCGATGATCTGCAAACAAAGGAGGGGGAAAAAAACCACATATCAGACACCTGCTATGCATTCTGCATTTTCACCAAAACCACCAAGAATATTAAAAAATACCTATTTTAGTACATATTTTAACTTTTTATTATGAAAGGATTTAAACAAATAAAAAATAGAGAAAACAGAAGGGGAGAGGAGGGAAGGGGGGAGGAGGGAAGGGGGGAGGAGGGAAGGGGGGAGGAGGGAAGGGGGGAGGAGGAAGATTAACAGCCATTAACCTCTGAGCTGGAACTGGAGCGCTCAGAGCTCCGGACCCCCAGGCCAGGGATCTCAAAGGAAACGGGTAAGTGATGTTTAAAGACTCATTCTTTTAAGAAGCAAGCTATAGATATGTGTAACAAATAATCTGATGTCTACAACGGACAGACGAAGCTAGGGAAAAGAGATTGTGGGTATTCATTTTCTTTTTAAAATCTGTACTTTCTGGCATGCAACTCTTGATCTCACAGTCCTGAGTTCAAGTTCTAAGACGGGTGTAGCGATTACTTTAAAAAAAATGTTACTTTCTAAGTTTTGCATAAATGGCAAGTACTGCTATTTTGATTACAAACAGTATAGGCATAGGAAAAAGTCTGTAGAAAAAAGCAGAAAATCAAATCACATCTACGGTAAAATCCTAGCTTTTTAGTAAAATATGCAGAGAAAGAAGACAGAAAAGAAATACACAGAAATGTTAACAGTGGTTGTCGCTGAGGGCTGGGATTATTGGGAGACATATCTTTCCTATTTTTTTTTGCATTTTCATATCCAGATTTTAATGTATTATATCAACGTATTCATATAATATCCTCCCTCAGTGGTCTCCCTGCTTCTCTGCTGGCACCAATAATGGCTTCCCATGGCACTGTGCTGGAGAAAGCATGCTGCCCCTAGGGGAAAAAAAAAACATTCTCGGGGCACCTGGGTGGCTCAGTCGGTTAAGTGTCTGACTTCAGCTCAGGTCACGATCTCACAGCTCGAGGGTTCAAGCCCCATGTCAGGCTCTGTGCTGACAGCTCAGAGCCTGGAGCCTGCTGCGGATTCTATGTCTCCCTCTCTCTGCCCCTTTCCTGCCTGCTCTCTGTTCTCTCTCTCTCTTTCAAAAATAAACATTAAAAAAAAATTTTTTAATTAAGAGTAAAAATAATGCGACAAGGCTACTGTTAAAGAAACATCCTCTTCAATGTCAAAAGGATTTAGAAGCAAACCTAAGATACTCCCTTGACCAAAGGCAAGATTAAAGCATCAAAAATAACAACAATAATGATTACAAGAGACTGAAACATAATGAGTAAATATAAAACCCATGAGTTCATAATATTCCATAAAAGATGAAGCAAAATATAATTAACAACAAAAACAAACAAATCACTAGTCAACACTGCATGTAATGCAGGCCCAACTTCCTACTCAGAAACTTGGCAATGAAAGAAGTACATTTACCTCATCTTTCCTGATCAAACTACTGGCAGCATAGCCAAATAGTGCCGGTTAATGAGGAAAAGTTAATTTTATAGAAAAATTCAACTAATAAATGTTTTAATATTTAACATTTTTAAATAATAAACATAGAAAGGATGACAGAATTTGAAAACTGCTTTACTACTCCTAATGAAGTAACTAATTCAGGAAAATAAAAAGGGGGGGCATTAGATCGGTGGTTCTCAAATGGGAACAGTTTTGCTCTCCACCCCCTGGGGGACATTAGGAAATGTGTGGAGGCATTTTTGGTTGTCACCACTGGTGGAAGCAGTGCTACCTGGCATCAGGTAGAGACCAGATGAAGGAGGCCAAAAGGTTTTTGTTCCTGTGATGTAGGTTAAAAGCTTTCTGTTTATGTTTCCTGTACCTCCTGGAGGTCCTGCCATAGTGACCGAAAGTTTATGTTTCCTGTGCCCCCTGGAGTTCCTGTTTCTTAGGGAGAGCCGGTTTGACCCGCCTCATGAGACCAACAAAGGAAGCCCCTAACTGAAAGGCCCCGAATTTAAACGAGCCAATCAGAAGAAGACATGGCCAACTGGACTCAAAAAAAACAAAGAGAAGGGGCAGAGACAGCTCATGTAATCCTACAAATGTTATAAAAAGAGAACTGAATCCCGAGAGCGGGGTCCTTACCCTAAAGGAGGCCACTGCACTGGTGCTCTGGGTTTGGACCCTAGCTCGAGCTAGCTAATAAATCTCCTATGCTTTTGCAGCCTTGGCGTCTGGAACTTTCTGTTCTTGGGTATTTGGGGTCTCGACCCTTACATATGGGGGCTCTCCCGGGATATCCAGAGACCCCAGGAGCAGAACTCTGAGCCGAGGAGGAGTGAATTCTGGAAATCCGCACAGTACAGGCTACTGGGCCCAAAAGGAACCAGCAAAGGACCTAGGCGGACGCGCTGGAAGGTCGCTGGTCGAGGGTGTAGGGAGACGTCTCACTCTCGTCGGGAGGTTTCCGCCAAGGGCCTGAAGGGGCTGCTTGCGAGGGAAGCCGTAGGGAGGTTTCCGTCAAGGGCCTGAAGGGGCTGCTTGCGAGGGAAACCATAAGGATTGTTTCTAGGGGCCCTCTGTTTGTCTGTTTTTGTGTTTTGTGTGTGTCATTTGTGGACTTACTGGACGGACATTATGGGACAGACTCAAGCTACTCTTTTATTGTTTCTAGGGACATTACTTGGCAGAACCTTGTAGAGGACCCACCCTCTTGGCTTAAACCCTTTCTGCCCCTGCGCTGCCTGGAAATTAAATCCATTTTGCTTTGCAGGGGACAGAGAGAAAAAAGGACGAGAGAAGTCCTATCCAGCCTTCACCACCCCCCTACCCTGTCCTACAAGGGGGGACTGAAGAAAAATTAATCTTTCCTCCTCCGTATCTGCCCTCCAGGGTGCCAGAGGAACACCAGCCTCCCCCTCTGGGGGAGGCGGGCGGTGTTCCAAGAATGGGAAGCAGGAATGCTCCAGTGGGAAGCCGCCCTTTACCAGACAAAGGGCT
This sequence comes from Paradoxurus hermaphroditus, assembly GCA_004024585.1. Lineage (NCBI taxonomy): Eukaryota > Metazoa > Chordata > Mammalia > Carnivora > Viverridae > Paradoxurus > Paradoxurus hermaphroditus. The sequence goes on from PITB01022899.1 coordinate 23,686, forward strand.
CGGAGGGCCGCCGGACTCCACTATTCTGCCCCTGCGAGCCACCGGTCCCCCAGACCCAGAGGGGAATCAGCCCCATCACTATTGGCCTTTGGCTACTAGTGACCTCTACAATTGGAAAACTCAGAATCCTAAGTTTTCAGAAAAACCGGCAGAGCTTATTGATTTATTAGATTCTGTTCTCTTTACCCCTCAGCCCACTGTCAGCAGCTTTTGCAGGTTCTGTTCACAACCGAGGAGAGAGAGAGAATCCTCAATGAGGCCCAAAGACTAGTTCCGGGCGTAGACGGGAATCCCACCACCAACCAGGCTCAGATAGATACCTCCTTCCCCTTAACTCGGCCCGAGTGAGATTTTAACAGGGCAGAAGGTAAGGAGAGGCTCCGAGTCTATCGCCAGACTCTAAATGGGAGGGGAAGCAGAGGCTGCAGAAAGATCAGTGTGCATGCTGCAAGGAGATAGGGCATTAGGCCCAAGAATGTCCGAAAAAGGCCGCTGAGAAGAAAAGCAAGGCTAGTCGAGTAAAAGTCTTAGAGCTAGGTGAACTGATTAGGGGAGTTGGGGTTTGGACCCTCTCCCTGAGTCCAGGGGAACTCTTAAAGTGGAGGGGACTCCTGTTGACTTCTTGTCAACACCGGAGCACAGTATTCAGTCCTCCGCACTCCCACGAGGAAAGTTAGCCAGCGAGAAGTCCTGGGTACTTTCAGACAAGGGGGGCCTCAGGTCAGTGATGGCAAGGGCCACCCCATCCAGGTCCTAACCATGAAACTAGAGGACGGACTTTAGGACCATGTAAAGCTCTTTTCTCTGCCCTGTGTGCATCAGTCTGCTTTCAAGCCTCTAGGCCTTTGCGCCCATCCTGTCCTCCCTTCCCCCTCCTTTTTGTTTCTGCCACCGCCTGGGGTGGCCTGGGGTGGAGCCTAGGTCTCTGGCTCTTCAATGCCTCAGGTAGCATTCTGCTCCCCCCACCCCCACACTGTCAAAAGGAAAAAAAAAAAAAAAAAACGCATCTTTAAATTTTAAATTTCCTCATTGGTTCCACGGGGAGAAACTTAACAATGGTAAACTTTTAAGGGGACATAGATAAAATATTGTTAAGATAGATACTAAGTAAGGTTGAGATTAATGGGATTTTAAAAATACACTGGTATAAAGTTGAAATTCTGCTTTTCTCTCCATTTAAAACACAAAGTTTTCTTGAACTACTCTGCTCTTGATAAGATAATGTGAACAAAGAATTTTTCTCTCTTCTCTAGGGAAAACCAAAGCTTTAGGGTTCATCTTTATCAGGTCTTTAATTGCTCAGTAAAAACATCTCAATGTTAAAGGAGCTAGGTTTTGCTAACAGTTATATGATGCTATACATTGGCCTTTAGGATCTTTTATTGCCGCCTTGGTCAAACAGAGGTTTAAGATTTGTAATGATCTGTAATCCTATTCAGGATGTGCTTTATAATGACTTCCTAAGGTTTTAACAAACTCCCCAGAAATGAAATAGTAAATGAAACATATTTGGTGTTGAAACGAATTTGTTTGATAGATCTGTCTTTAAAGTTATCAGCATTAAACATAAAAGTTTATTTTACTAAGGTTTACTGAAGGTCAAACAAACTTATGTTATCTCTGTTCCAATTTGTTAGCAAAAGGAAGCCTGAAAGCGATGGTTAACTTGATCTGCCTCATAGTTTTTGTAGGTAAATGTTAAGATAGCTTTCAAAGTCCTTGGTAACCTAAAGTGTTAAGAGTTTGGCTTGCATGAGAACTTGAAATTGAAATCATTGGCTATCTAACGAGATAAGAAGCTGAAGCACTAATTACTAAATGTAGGTTTGTGCTTTGGACCTGTTGCAAAAACTAAGGATATTTGGAACTGTTGAAAAACATGCTTTGTGCTTAATCGATTCATAAGTTTGCCATCTAGCAAATTCTGATATAACAGAGTTCACAACTGGTTACTACTTAGTTTTCATTGAAGACTAAGGTTTCTAGCAGTTAAAATTCTGGAAAGTGTATTTAAGACTGATGGAAATAAGGAAAACTCTGTATGTAAGAAAGTAGGAGATATGAAAGATATAAGAAATAGAAATATGCTTTTACTGAAGGTAAAAGAAAGCAATATTGTCCTAAATCTGACTGCTTATTTGGAGAAAAATGGCTTTGGACAAAATCTAAATGCCAAAGACAAATTGTAGAAGGTTCATGAAGGAAAAACCTTTAAAAAGGAATATTATGTGTGGTCAGGACAGACTAAGGTTAAAGACATGGATTTTAAAAGTACACAGAGTTAGGATTAAAATTCCTCCTCCTTTGATCCAAAAGCTGGGGAAATGGTGGCAATACCCTTAAAGATAGTCTCCTCTCCCCTGTAGCTGTTCTAAATGATTTTCAAATTGTTTTAATAGACTTACAAGATTGTTTTATTACCCTTCCTCTACATCGGGAGGATCGCCCTAGATTTGCCTTCAGCCTGCCTTCTGAGAACCTTAGGGGGCCTTTTCAGAGGTATCAATGGAAAGTTTTGCCTCAGGGCATGAAAAATAGCCCCACCCTATGTCAAAAAGTTTGTGGATCAAGTTTTAAAACCCATTGTGTTTTGCAGGCTTTTAACAAGGCTTAACTCCAAACACCTTTAAATGGTTACATCTGCCCTCTACACCCAGAAAGATAGTTACATCTTATCTGGCACTGCTGGCTACTTTGCTAACAAAGGGGGCAAACCTAGTAATTGCCTATAGCAAAGGTCAATTGGAACCCTAGAGGCCTGAGGCCTAATGATCTTTGGCAGATGGATGTTACTCATGTTCTATCTTTTGGTAAACTTTCCTATGTGCATGTGTGTGTGGATACCTTTTCTCATGTTATTGCCTTGGCACATACAGGAGAGGCCTTTAAGGATGTG
>PITB01022900.1:0-26465 GCA_004024585.1 Paradoxurus hermaphroditus
TTTAGTTTTTCCCTTGGTACTATAGAGTTTCTGACTGTGAATCATATTTCTGCACCAACAGCAACTCGTTATGAATGGATACATATATCCTCGTATTATAGGAACCATTGCAAAATGATCACCACAGGAAATCTAGTTAACATCTATCACCATAGCATAGTTACAAATTTTTCTTTCTTGTGACGAAAACCTTTAAGATTTAGTCTTTAGCAACTTTCAAATATACAATACGGTATTTACTATAGTCACCACGCTATACGTTACATCCCCATGACTTTTTTAACGTTAGAGCCAGAAGTTTGTAGTTTTTAACCCCCTTCACCCATTTTTCCCTCCCCCACCTCCCCAGCTCTGATAACCACTATATGTTCTCTGTATTCGTGAGCTTGGTTTTTTGTTGTTACACGTTTTCGGTGTTTGGTGTTTTGTTTTGCATTCCGCATATAAATGAGAGGGTACGGTATTTGCCTTTTCCTTCTTTTTTTTTTAAGTTTATTGATTTATTCTGTGTGTGTGTGTGTGTGAGAGAGAGAGAGTGCATGTGAGCGGGGGAAGGACAGAGAGAGAGGGGGAGAGAGAGAATCTCAAGCTGGCTCCGTGTCGACAGCACATAGCCAAACGCACTGAGAGGTCATGACCTGAGCCGAAATCAAGAGGTGGACATTTAGCCAACTGAGCCACCCAGGCGCCCTGGTATTTGTCTTTTCTGTCGGACTTATTTCATTTAGCATCATGCCCTCAAGGTCTATCCATGTTGTTACAAATGGCAAGATTTCCTTATTACAGCTAAATATATTCCGTTGTATATATTATGCCACATTTTCTTTATCCGTTCATCTGTTGAAGGATATTTGGGCTGCTTTTATATCTTAGCTACGGGAAATAATGCTACAATGAATGTGGGGGGGGGCTATATCTTTTCAAATTGGTCTTTTCATTTTCTTTGGATAAATACCTAGAAGTGGAATTGCTGGATTACATAATCATTCTATTTTTCATTTATTTTAAACTTTATTTATTTATTTTTGAGAAAGAGGGAGAACACAAGCAGGGTAGGGGCAGAGAGAGAGGGAGAAAGAGAATCCCAAGCAGGCTCCGCACTGTCAGCACAGACCCCAGCGTGGGGCTCGAACTCACAAACCGTGAGATCATGACCTGAGCTGAAATTAAGAGTCAGGTGCTTAACCCACTGAGCCACCCAGGTGCCCCTATTTTTAATCTTTTGAGGGACTGCCACGTTGTTTTCCACTGCCACGCTGTTTTCCACGGTGGTGGCATCAATTTGCATTCCCATCGACAGTGTACAAACGTTCCCTTTTCTCCATAACCTTGCCCACACTTAATGTTTCTTGTCTTTTTGGTCGGAGCCATTCTAACAGGTGTAAGATGATATCTCATTGTGGTTTTGATTTGCATTTCCCTGATGATGAGTGATATGAGCATCTTTTCATGTGTCTGTTGCCTATTTGTATGTCTTCTTTGGAAAATATTTATTCAAGTCCTCTGCCCATTTTTAATCAAATTATTTTGTGGTTTTTTTGTGGGTTTTTTTTTTGCTATCGAGTTGCATGAGTTCTTTATATATTTTGAATATTAGTCCCTTCTCAGATATATGATTTGCAAATATTTCTCTCAATCAGTAGGTTTCCTTTTCACTCCATTGATGGTTTCTTTTGTTCTGCCGAAGCATGTTAGTTTGATTTAGTCGCATTTGTTTATTTTTGCTTTCGTTGCCTTCCTTTCTGGTGTCAGATCCAAAAAAATCGTCGCCAAGACCAATGCCAAGGAACTTGTTGCCTATGTTTTCTTCTAAGAGTTTCATGGTTGCGGATCTTACATTCGGATCTTTGATCCATTTCGGGTTAATTTTTTGTGTCTGATGGAAAATAGCATCCCACTTTTATCCTATTGTACGTGGCTGCTCAGTGTTCCCAACATCATTTAATGAAAACACTGCCTGTTCCTCATTGTATATCCCTGGCTCTCTCGTCATAAATTGACTGGCCACATATACGTGGACTTATTTCTGGGCCCAATTTTGTCCCATTGATCCAAGTGTCTGGTTTCTTGCCAATACCATACTGTTTCGATTACTGTAGCCTTGTAGTATGGTTTGAAATCAGGGAGCATGAGGCTTCCAGGGTTGTTCTTTCTCGAGATTGCATTGGCTATTCTGGGTCCGTTATGGTTTCATACAGACATTAGAATTGTTTGTTGTATTGTGCATGGGTTCTTAAAAACACCCATATTCTCTAAAACGAAAGAAAGTAGTGAGAAGCGTGGTATTGTCGCAAGTAAGCATTGCAAAAAAGTGTGTGACTCTCACCAATCTTTTTAGCGTCTGGCTTAATAGAAGACAGCCAGATTCTCGCACTTGTTTCTGCATTCAGTTTGTTGCGACATCACAGGTCCCAAAGCTGCACTGCTGCATATTCGAGACGGAATAAGGGTGAAAAAAGCACATAATATGTTGGTGTTGCCGCACGCCAATTCTTTCATCTCGTGAATGCACGCGACGTGTCTCCGGATCCCCCCCGAGTTCGCAAGCCAGACTTTGAAAACCTCTCGACCGAGGGCATTAACCTAGTGTTGACCACGGACATAATGAGCTATTGAGGAGTCAAAACTGATAGGACTTGGTGATCGATGGATTCCATTGGCGGTGGAGGGAGAGGGAAGTGTCGTGGCTGATTCAGAGGCTGCCGTACAATGAGACACGGCATGGGAAGAGGACCAGGTTTCGGGGTGACAGAGAGAGATCAGGAGGGGTGTTTTTGGAACTGTTATACCTGAGGACACGCCGAGAGTTACAAATGGAGGTATCAGGCATGCAGCTAGGTCTATAGCTCTGGAATGGAGATACAAATTTAGGAACCGGTGACTTTTGGATGAAATCACACAATGGGAGGGTGCAGGAGGAGAGCAGGAGAGGACGTAGGGCCAGTCTTTGAAAAATGTCAACCCTTTGTTGTTTAGTCGAGCGATAAACTAGAGAGTTGCTAGAGAAGTAGCAGGCAGGGAGGGAGGTGAGTAACCGGAACTATGTGACGTTAAACATAAAAGGGCTTGGAAGCCAAGGGAAGAGAGTATTTCAAGGACAAAGTGGTCAAGAACAACAACAACAAAAAAGACCAAGTAAAATAGCAGAGAACATCTTATCTTTTTTTTAAAAAAGATTTTTTTTAATGTTTATCTTTGAGAGAGAGAGACAGAGACAGAGCGTGAGCGGGTGAGGGGCAGAAAGAGAGGGAGACACAGAATCCGAAGCAGGCTCCAAGCTCCGAGCTGTCAGCACAGACCCCGATGTGGGGCTCGAACTCAGGAACCATGAGATCCTGACCTGAGCCGAAGTTCGATGCTTAACAGACTGAGCCACCCAGGCGCCCCTGAGAAAAGATTTCATTTTTAAGTAATCTCTACACCCAATGTGGGGCTTGAACTTACAACCCTGAGATCAAGACTCATATGTTCTTCTGACTGAATCAGCCAGGCATGCCAACATTTTACCTTTTTGATTTGGTGACACGTACATCATTGGTGACACGAAAGAGAGCTATCTGAGGGGAAATTATCAGGATAAAAGCCAAATTAGAGCAGATTCAGAGTCAAATAACAGGTAATGCAATGAATGAGGTTGGTATAGATAAGTCTTTAATTCTCAGGTCATGATCTCAGTTCATGGGTTCAAGCTCAGAGCCTGGAGCCTGCTTCAGGTTCTGTGTCGCTGTTTCTCTCTGCCCCTCCCCTGCTGGTGCTCTCTCTTTCTCTCTCTCTCAAACAGACTTCAAAACAAAAGCAAGTTTGGAAGTTTGTGATTAGATTCTTGAAGAAAAGTATAGAGAACATAGTGTGTATTGTAGAAAAAGCCAGTGACGGGGGCTCCTGGGGGGCTCAGTCGGTTAAGGGTCTGGCTTCAGCTCAGGTCACGATCTCATGGCTTGTGAATTCAAGCCCCATGTCAGGCTCTGTGCTGACAGCTGGGAGCCTGGAGCCTGCTTTGGATTCTGTGTCTCCCTTTCTCTCTGCCCTTCCCCCGCTTACACTCTGTCTCTGTCTCTGTGTCTCTCATAAATAAATAAACGTTAAAAAAAATTAAAACATCACCGAGAGGACTGAAATCCTCGGATCACTGCCCCCAATCCTGATATTCTCCATTTTCCAGAGGTAACCATTATTATTTGTTTGGCGTGTCCTTCCTGGCCTTTTCGTATGCGTTAATACGTTGTGGTTACACATATACCCTAGTTTACATATATACATACACACATATACTCACGCGTATTTTACATATACGTGTTTTACATATATATAGTATAACATGTATAGCATGATGTACATCAGTGTTTTAACAGATATGTTACCGCTGTTACAAACAATGAGTATATCATTATTTGGCAGTCCTGCATTGATAATCATTTAAGTGGTTCCCACCTTTCTCCCCAGTCACTAACAATTCTGCACACAAAACTGCTTTAGGCACACTCGACTGGGCATGGAAGGCAAGAAGAAGGGGACGTTCATTTACATTTTAATGGACACTGCTTGCGCTGTTAATTTATTTTTTACATTTATTCACTTATTTATATAGGGGGACAGAGGATCTGAAGCAGGCTTCGTTCGAAGCGGGACTCGAACTCACGGTTCGTGAGATCAGAACCTGAGCCAAAGTCGGACGCTTAACCCAATGAGCCACCCAGGCGCCCCGATATTGTAATACATACTACCAAACTGCGCTCCCAAAATGAGTGTACCAATTCTGCTTCCCGCCAGCACTGGGAATCTCAGGAGACTACTCAAGACCCACTGTCCCACCCGCTCAGCTCTTTCAAGATGCTTGGCTGTGGGGGGCGAGGAAAACTCTCAAGTGGTAACTAGGAGGAGATGAAAGATTGAGGTGGAGCGGGGGATTTTTTTTTTTTTTAAGTAAGCTCTACACTCAACATGGAGCTTGTTTTTTTTTTTTTTTTTTTTTACATTTATTTATTTTTGAGACATAGAGTGAGCAGGAGAAGGGCAGAGAGAGAGGGAGACACAGAATCGGAAGCAGGCTCCAGGCTCTGATGAGCCATCAGCACAGAGGCCGACGCGGGGCTCGAACTCACAGACCGCGAGATCATGACCTGAGCCGAAGTCGGCCGCCCAACCGACTGAGCCACCCAGGCGCCCCCAACATGGGGCTCGAACTCACAACCCCGAGATCAAGAGTTGCCTTCTCCACTGACTCATTAAATAGATGTGAAAAAAAATAACAGAAAATACATCCAGAATATATCAACTTCTCACCACCTCCGCTGCCCTGCCTTCCAACCCAGGCACTATCGCAACAGTCTTCTCATAGGCCTCCCTCCTCTTCCCCTGTCTCCCGACCTTGTATGCTGGGCAGAGCAGCGAACGAGATTCTGGAAGGAGGTAAGACGGCTCACAGTCCTCTGTGCAAGGCCCTCCCGTGGCTCCCAATTTCAATCCCAGTAAAAGGTGAAGGAGCAGAGTTCCTCCCCGCCCCCCCTCCCGCCAAATATGCCTCTTTGGCAAAAGGATTATTTTAATGTAATCACTTTTAAAACTTCACAGGAGAAGCTCTAAAAACGCCAAGTAGAAGGGGCCTTTTTGTACGACACATTAACATTTTCTTTTTTTTTTTTGCATTTATTTATTTTTGAGAGACAGAGACAGACGGAGCGTGAGCAGGGGAGGGGCAGAGAAAGAGGGAGACACAGAATCGGAAGCAGGCTCCAGGCACAGAGCCTGATGCGGGGCTCGAGCCGTGAGATCATGACCTGAGCTGAAGTCGGACACTTACCTAACTGAGCCACCCAGGTGCCCCAGGAACCTACAATTTAATCTTCTTCCCGGAAGAGAAGATGACACAAAATCTCTAGAAACTCTTATCAATGGCGAAGGTAATGACTTAAATCTGCATAACAACCTACCCCGTTTATTATGCATTGCATGCTGGCTTCGCCTAACCGACTCCCCAACCCCCAACATTTTGCCTTTCCTGTTAGCTGAAGATGGTACTTAAAATGATGGCTAGGACCTTTTCAGACCTATTCTATTCTGACCTCTATTTGAATAGAATTATTCAGATTCCCTGGGTCTTTCCCATGCGTAGAGGAGGTATACATGTTATTAAACTTGTTTTTCTCTGTTCATCTGTCTTTTACTACGGGGTGAGGGGGCACGTCCTCAGCCAAGAATTTAGAAGGCTAGAAGGAAAATTATTTTTCCTTGCCAGCAAAGGTAAAGTCTTTTCCACGGTGTACAAAAATCTACTGGACCTCTGATATTTTTCATCCTCTCCGACCACTCTCGTGTTTCCTCACCCAGTTTCAGCTATACCGGCCTCCTCACTGTTCTTAGAACACGGCAGGGAGGTAGGTAGGCCTCGGTTTTTCTGGCAGACTTCCCCCCAGGATACCCACGCGGTGTACTCCCTCCCTTATCTTTGCTCCAAACATTAACCTCAGGGAAGCCAAGTCTGGCCCACTCTTTCAATGTCGCACCCTTCCATTCCATACCCTGGCCCCTCCCTCCTTTCTATACTTGGTTTCTTGCACAACAGTTTTCAAGTTCAAACGTACGGGCATAATTTATTTATTTAGGTAGTTTGTTGTCTCCCCCCCCCCCTTGCTAAAATGGTAGCTCCAGGGCTGGCCGGCCCTCTCGTCTTTTTGTTCACTGGTGGTATTCCCAGCACGGAAACAGGGCTGGCACACAAGAGACACTGTATTCGAGCAAGTGTTTGCTAAATGAGTAAATGAATGGACGGATGGTCTGCATGCAAGATTATAAAAGCGCCTACCCATTCGTCTTCTAATACTTCAGTGGTTCTCCATTTCAATCTTTGAGCTGGAATTTTTTTTGAAGTAAAAAGTGTGGTGTGTATCCAGATCCCCCCCCCAAATGGCTAATTGTCTTAACACAATTTATTGCAAAACCCATCATTCTCCACCCCCTCATTTGAAATGTTTCTTAAGACATACTTTAGTTCCTTTTAATCAAGTAGTAAGTATGGTTAAAACTCATTATCTCCTGGGGCACCGGGGTGGCTCAGTTGTTTAAGTGTCCAACTCTTGGTTTTGGCTCGGGTCATGATCTCACGGCTTGTGAGTTTGAGCCCCATATCGGGCCTGCCCTGTTAGAGTGGAGCCTGCTTAGGATTCTCTTCTCTCTCTCTCTCTCTCTCTCTCTCTCTCTCTCTCGTTGCCCCATCCCTGCTCTCTCTCTCTCAAAAATAAATCAATAAGCATTAAAAAGACCCTCATTGGTATTACGCTAAGTGAAATAAGTCAGTCAGAGAAAGACAGATACCATATGTTTTCAACTCCTATGTGGATCTGGAGAAACTTAACAGAAGACCCATGGGGGAGGGGAAGGGGAAAAAAAACTTACAAAGACGGAGGGAGGCAAACCATAAGAGACTCTTAAATACAGAGAACAAACTGAGGGTGGATGGGGGGTTGGGGAGGGGGGAGAGCGGGTGGTGGGCTTTGAGGAGGGCACTGGTTGGGATGAGCGCTGAGTGTTGTATGGAAACCAATTTGACAGTAAGTTATATTTAAAGAAAAAAAAGTCCCTCGTTATCGCCATCATTCCTGAGAAAGGTCCAGTGGAATCTGATCTTCGCTCATTCGGTCAGTTTATAGAGATATGGCAGCCATGCATCCTATGAAAGAGTTTTTATGTCTCACTTGTTGTAACTAAGTAGACTATCTCCCGGAAAGTGGCGACTTGAAGTGGGTTGGCAAGGCTCCCAATCTTTAATCACATACGATTCTTTCCTCCCTTCCTTTTTCTTGCTTGACACCAGAGAGCAGACATTTTTCGAACGCGTGGCAGGATATCTTTCCACAGTTGGGCAAACAGGCATCACTGGGTGCCGAGCGACCTTACAGCTGCCCTGCACGTCAAAATGCAAGCCCGCCGGAAGAGTTCCACTTTGCTCATCTCAGAGTGACCCTTCACTCGATGACCGAAGTTCCTTTCTTAAAAACATTTTCTTTAATGAAGTTCAAGTTCTTTCTTAATCATTTAATTGCTCCAAGCTTTTAAAAGCATGGAGTGCTTTTTTGTTGTCCTTGTGCGTTTTCGTAAAAAGCGTGAGCCCTTCGCAGGCGAGCCGAGATTTAAGACAAGGCCGCCGGTGTTCATTAAATGGCTGCTATGCCCCGTCTCATAAAAAGTATCGCGGGGAATAAAAAGAGCTTGCGAGTCATTCAGCGAACATTTCCTTGACGGGGATTATATTCCCGAGGGTGCCGAACGGTGAAGTGCCATTGCCTGACTCGGTCTGGCAGCCGCTCGTGGAGACGGTATCTGGAGGGAAACAGACGGAGCGAGGGAAAAACTGTAGTAAAGAGAACACATAACTATACTTAATGATAATCCAAAGGAGGAAGTCAAAGAAAGAAGGAACGGGAAGAATCTAGAGGATCCACGAGGGGGAGGGATGGGTTGCAGACATTAGCTTCGGGCAGGGTGGGACCCGCTTCGAGGGCTGTCTGTCCTGGCCAGATTCTCTCACACTCGGCAGGCCCACCTCCCCTCTCCAGGATTACGTCAGCAGTCCTCTGCTTCCGGCTCCTCCCTCCCCCAGTGTAGTCTCCAGACTGCAGCCACCGTGATCTCTTTCCAATGAAATCTGATTACCTCGCTCCACCTCCTCAAAAGCCTCCCCTCTTCCTTGCCACCTGGATCCAGTCAGTGGGCTCTGCGCCCCCCTGGCCGGCTTCTTCTTTGTCCTCTCTGTCCCGGCTTGCACTACAGCCATACCGAAGCCCTCCTGCATTTTCCCTCAACGACCCCCCGCCCCTGGCCCTCCCACGCCGCCCCACTCTGGCTTCTCGTCCTCGGAAGTCCTGTTCCGCCACCTCCACACTCCCTGGGAAGTAACTGCAAAGACCACACCGATGCGGTTCGCATAGATGCACATTTCCCTCTCGAGACCCAGGGGGCCAGGGACATTTATTGTAGAGGTGGCCTCGTTCCGCCCCACGCTGGGGGAGGCCTGGCTTAGAATCGGAGCCTCGGGGAAGGCGCTGCAGTGCCGGGCCTGGATTTAAGACAGAGAAAGACAGTGCCTGCCAATCCAGGGGGCAGGGATTTCTCCTGGTTCCTCCGGGTGGGGTGCAGACTGCCTGCTGAGCCGGGCATTTCAGTGGTTTTTGCCAACCTGGCTGATTCCCAACGATCACCACAGCGAGTCATTTACATAACTCATTCCGAAGGCCAAGGGACAGAACTTTTGCTTTCTTTGTCATCATTTGGCCAGGAAATAAAAGAACACATATTCTTACCCTACCGAGTACTATTCCCTCCAGTAACGTTAATAATTCAGAACTGGTTCCAAAGCTCCTTGGGGCTTTCCCCCGTGACCTGAACATCATTTACTACCACCTGCCTGGCGTATAGCAGAATACACGTGTGGGCAGAGTAACTGTAACTGTAACTGTAACTGTGAGGAAGAAAAGTCACAATTGTCAACAAACCCCACGGCCCGCCAAGATGAACTAGTTACATTGTAGCATATTTCTTTCCAGTTATTCCTCACTGTATACAGTATGCATTTTATAGTTAATAATGTGTGATCTTGGGCCCTCTTTTCCCATTGAGTTCTCTTCTTTGGTGGTCTCATTCATTCGGATGGCTTGTATTATCATTTGCAAAGCTACAATTTAGCCCTGATCTCGACTCTGGGCATCGGGTTTCTCCACACCCCCGCCCCCACCCCCGCCCCGCCCCCCGGGCCAAACTTGCTCCTCTGCCACCGTTTTGGTAAGCGGCCACCGCCGTTTATGCCAGATACTTAGTCATCTGTAGTGACTTCAGTCGCCTTAATTCCACCCCAGCCCTTTAAATTCTGTCCATGCTACCTGCCACATACACCTTCCTCCCCGTCTCCACCACCACCACCCTGATTCGAGTCCCCCATCCTCTCTCTCAAGGTCTGTTCACACACCCCCCGCCCCGTGGTGCCCCTTTTGCACCTTTAAACCCCCTGCAATCTTTTAATGGGTTCGAAGATTCCGCCTCCCTCTAACTCGGCTCTCTCTTTATGCCCCTTCAACTCCTGTCACCCTGGATGTCTCTCTGTCTCTTGCTGGCGCACCGTCGTCCTCCAGTTTGCGCTGGGTGCCCTCTCTTCTTGAAAAGCTTTCCCATGGCTGACTTCTCTTCTCCATTCAGATCTGACGGGAGGTCAAATACCAAATTTGGTCTCCCACAGACTGTCCACCAAAGCACTTAGTTGGCTTCCTCCTGGGCACCAATCACAAAACCTAACTGTTTTGCTAATTGTATTAACAACTTTTTCGTTTTTAAATAAATGAGAAAAATTTAAATTTTGGTACCCCCCCCCCCACGAGCTAAAATACGCAATGCCCCGTTAAATTGGAATGAAAGGTAAACACGGAAGAAGTTTTTTGTACCTGATGTTGGGATATACATACACTGAAAAGATTATCTGAAATTCAGACTTCACCGGGCATCCTGTGTTTGTATTTGCCAAATTCGGTAGCTTTCCCTTTGAAGTAAGTGCCTTGCCCTTGTCTCGCTTGTATGCTGACAGCCAAGCCCAGAGCCTGCCCCTTATTAGTAGGTGTTCAGGAATCGTTCTATATGAAGGGACGATCTGTCCGCCGTTTAGTACTCCTTTTCCCCCAAGTGACATTTATTTATCAGAATTGTCCTCAGTCACTACCGATTCTTGTTGAAGATATTGCGGGAAGATCTATTTTATTATCTAAACTTCTTTGTTTCCCATTTCTGTAAAATTTGCATAGTTAGGACGAGCTACCTTCATCCCGTTGTTTTGAGAATTAAAGGAGTTAATGGATGTAAAGTTTAGCACCGTGCCCGGCCCCCGCTAGAACACGCAATAAATTTCAGTTCGGTATCAAAGGCAGCCCGTGAACCATTTTAGCGGAAAGCAAAAACGCGGGTTTGTGGGGCACGGGTGGGGGCTGGGGAAACGGTTAGAAACGGGCGCCGGCCAAAACGCAGAGGGCCCGGGGAAAAAGGAGGAGCGAAGATTGAAAGACAGAGAAGAAAGCCAATGGGGAGGCTGGGAACCTCACCCCCCTCCCTTAGCGTTTCAAATTCTAAGCTCGGTTTCCATCCGGGTCCTTCAGCCTCGTTCCCGGGCAGTATAAAGTTTGCTGTCTCCTTTGTTCGCCCTCGTTGCGCAGTAGTGCTCGCGGCTTCCCTCTTCCGTCCTCGGAACCGGCGGCCCTCCCTCGTGCTGAGCTGGTACGAAGCCCCTGCCGGTGAGCTCGTAGGAGCTTGGAACCGTCGTCACCCCTCCGGTACGTGTACGTGTTACCCTTTCTTTCCCTCGTTGGCGCGTACGTTCTTGCCACGTTAGAACTTGGGATTATCTCCCCGGAGATGGGGGTGGCGGGCGCCATTTTAAGAGCCGAAAGGTGCCGACCTAGTTCGCCAAAGCCGAGCGCGTTCGGGGAGGACCGACGTGGGGTTCCGTTCCGTCGGGTGCCTCGCGAGAAAGTTTGGCTGTCGTCCGCGGGGGTGGTGGCGGAGGTCGGGGTCGGAACGGGACGAGGATAGACCGCGCCACCGCGATACCTGCATTGGGATGGCGCTGGCGCTACGGATGGGCACGTGCGCTTTTACGCGAGTCCTTGTTCATTGGCGGCCTTGGAGAGGAAGCCCTTTGAATTTTCCCAGCCACTGCTGATAACGAAAGTTACTCCCCCGACCGGTGTAGGCTTTTCTGGGTTGAATCCAAGTGTCGCCATTTTGTGTTTTCCACGCGCTTTTTAATGACGGGTTTTAATTGGATTCTGCTGCAGTCATGGAGTGCCGAGTGATACGGTGCGCGCTTCCACCTTCCGTTATTATGAAACGATGCCGAAACCTTTTTTATTTTTAAACCTTTTCGGCGGGGCAGGGGCTGGTGGAGAAGGGGAGCTCTAACTTGGCTCCAGCTTGAAAATACTGCTAAGATTTACTAGGGAATCCTAGCGAGGGAAGGCAAAGTTCTTGGAAGAGGTCCTCCGTCTGGCCTGTGACCTTGAATGAGGCTATACACGTTAAAAACGATCAGGGTAATTTGGACGTGATAATTAAGTCATCACAAGGCAACACATGTAGGATTAAAACTAGAACTGCATTTTCAAACGTTGAGTAAATACTCGATTAAAATTGCCAAGGTGGGTTAAGCATGGAGGCATAAGTTAAAGCTGGCCCTGTTAACTAGTCTAATGCAAACTGCGCTACGACTAAACTGCTTAAATTGGCTTTCTGCTGACGTTTTGAAGAAAATGCCTTTGGTGTCTTCAGATGTTAAGGAATGATGATATAACAAGAAAGCTGCGCCAATAAATACATGTGTCCCATAAACCTGAACTTTTTCTAGGTAGGTAACAATGTTATTTTTCAACAGACTCTCACCAGGGGGAGAAAAATGGTTGAAGCAGATCGCCCAGGAAAGCTTTTCATTGGTGGCCTCAATACAGAAACAAATGAGAAAGCTCTTGAAGCCGTATTTGGCAAATATGGACGAATAGTGGAAGGTGAGTGATCCGAAGGCATGTGCGGAGCTGTTAGTAGCGAGAAATGTAAGCTGTGATGAATTTGATTTCGTTGATCGTCTGACATGATACATTATGTCCTCTAAGAAGTTCTGAGCTTGCATTGTATACACTCGCTTTAGTTGTTTCATTCGACCTAGTGTTAGAGTAAGAGTAACACGTTTCCCCCCTGAAAACTGTTTTCTAGTTCTGTTGATGAAAGATCGTGAGACCAACAAATCAAGAGGATTTGCTTTTGTCACCTTTGAAAGCCCAGCCGATGCTAAGGATGCAGCCAGAGACATGAACGGAAAGGTGAGGTCGCACAGTGACCCCGAGTCCTAGTGCAGAAACTAGCAGTGATCTTGCAGGCTGGTCGAGGGTAGCTCTTGAATTGTGGTTGAGTGTGTATCTTTCTAGAAGCATCTGATCTTAACCATTTATGATTTCCAAATCGGCCAGCTTACGGATTATGCTCTTGAGGTGTTTTGGTTCAGAATATCGCATGACCGTGTACGTTCCCTACTCGAAAAACTTGGCTTTTCGGGGACCAGTTTGGTAACTTGACTGGCCTTTTGACGTTTTATTAACCAGCAGTGCTGCGGACATGATGTTTGGGTTCAGCTCCTCAGTATCATTCTCAGAAACTTCCACTGGAAAACTGACCCTGTGTTTTTATTGAGCAAAATTTGCCTACAAACTTTATTTTCGAGGGCGCGTTGGTGTCCCTATGCATAGTGAAATGGCTCTGCCAGTTGTCTTTACGTGTTGATGGAATTACATTTTGATGTTATTCAGTCCTTAGATGGAAAAGCCATCAAGGTAGAACAAGCCACGAAACCGTCATTTGAAAGTGGCAGGCGTGGACCACCTCCACCTCCAAGAAGCAGAGGCCCTCCGAGAGGTCTTAGGGGCGGAAGAGGAGGAAGTGGAGGAACCCGGGGACCTCCCTCGCGTGGAGGGCACATGGGTAATGCCTTGGGTCTACCTCAGGCTTGGTGTGGAGTTTCGGAACTGCAAGCCCCCCCACCAGTGTACGAGTTGCTTAAGTCCTTGTGTAAAGGCTCCACCTGATAATTGAACACTTGACTCATTTATCGAAGTCCCTATGATGTCAGAGAGACCTAGAAGCCATTATAGGTTAGTGATTCAAAAAAAACGATGGGGCTCAAAGCCCCAGGTCTCTGGGGTTGTGAGTTTGAGCCCCGTGTTGGCCTAGAGGTAATTTAAATATGAAAAATAAACAATGGGTAACAAAACTAGGTAGATCGGCGGGAAGAAAACTGCAGAAACCTTTTCAAGAAAATTTTGATCTAGGCTTTAATTTTACATCTATAAAAATGAAACCATTTGTGTTTTGTTTTTTGTTTTTTTCGAAGCCGTTTAAAGAGTGCCATGTTTTTTGTTAGTCTAGATCGACTGCCTTCGGCTCGATAGTCTTGTCCGAGTGAAAACTAAAGCGGGTTTCCCCATCTAAAGAGAGAATGGTCATTCTTGATAGAGCAAAGAAAACTCCTACAGCTTCTCCTTGATTCTTGTGATGATTAACAGGTTTTTCTTTTTTATTTTAATGTAGATGATGGTGGCTATTCCATGAATTTTAACATGAGTTCTTCCAGGGGGCCGCTTCCAGTAAAAAGAGGACCTCCACCACGCAGTGGCGGTCCTCCTCCTAAAAGATCAGCCCCTTCAGGACCAGTTCGCAGCAGCAGTGGCATGGGAGGAAGAGGTAAATGCTGGGTTTGTAGTATACTCTGTTCTGCCACCATGAACCCCACGCGTGGTTGGTGAGAGGGACCTAAGGATCTGAGGTCCATACTGTCCTGACTGAACTGCTCTGCTTTTCACTCGATGATTGTAAAGTCACGTCTTAGCTTCCCACTTGGGATGTGTTTTTCAAAATGGTTGTTTCTTTCTTAAGCTCCTGTGTCACGTGGAAGAGATAGTTACGGAGGCCCACCTCGAAGGGAACCGCTGCCCTCTCGTAGAGATGTTTATCTGTCCCCAAGAGATGATGGATATTCTACTAAAGACAGGTAATGGACGACTGTAACAGTTGGTCTCCATAATTCCAGTTGAAGGGAGAACTTGTCAAAAGTGTGAACCGAGTTAATATTTTTTTTTGTAGCTATTCAAGCAGAGACTACCCAAGTTCTCGCGATACAAGAGATTATGCACCACCACCGAGAGATTATACGTACCGTGATTATGGTCATTCCAGTTCACGTGATGACTACCCATCCAGAGGCTATAGGTAAAGCGATCCTGCTGCCTGCCACGGCTTGTAAATAAAATGGCTCGAAAAATTGGTACCCTGTGGCTTACAGGTTTTTTCTCTTCAGTGATAGAGATGGCTATGGTCGTGATCGTGACTATTCAGATCATCCGAGTGGAGGCTCCTACAGAGATTCATATGAGAGTTATGGTAAGATACTGGTTGAGGGTCTTCGAGTATCACCAGCTTGAGTTTTTAGGTTCATGAGCCACTTTATTAGGCTGTGTGGTGCTTGCTTTTTAAGGGATATTTGCTTGCTTTTAAGGGGTAACTTTATCAGCTGGGCTTTTCCTAGTTTTGTGAGGGGCTTTGGTTTTTTTTTTTCTAAGTTTTTTTTGTTTTTGTTTTTGTTTTTTTTTTGAGGCTGTTTGCTTGCTTTGGAGGGGATTTCGCTTGCTTAAATTGGCAGCCTTATGTGTTTTCCCCCAACAGTGAAAATACAATTTAAAAATTTTATTAACAAGATCAAATGTTTACCATTGCAATATGAAGGAAAGTCTACAGTTCAAAATTGCAACTTATCACTGGAAAGTGTCTGAGTGTCTACTATAAAATTACAAGCTGTCTGGAATATCCTCTTGAAATACACACCGTCTTCAGTCTTTTCAAACAAACATTAAAACCCATCCATTTCCGTATCTCGGCAGATGAGCAAATCCCTGTTAATGGCCAGCAATGGCAGAGTTTAAAACCTCCCAGTTAAGAAAGTAAACGTTTAATACAAGAATTCTGTAAATTCAGATTTAAATGTTGTCTATATACAATTTATAGTGTTGCCATATTACCTGACCGTTGACCCTGCAGGTAACTCACGTAGTGCTCCACCTACACGAGGGCCCCCGCCATCTTATGGTGGAAGCAGTCGCTATGATGATTACAGCAGCTCACGTGACGGATATGGTGGAAGTCGAGACAGTTACTCAAGCAGCCGAAGTGATCTCTACTCAAGTGGTCGTGATCGGGTTGGCAGACAAGAAAGAGGGCTTCCCCCTTCTATGGAAAGGGGGTACCCTCCTCCACGGGATTCCTACAGCAGTTCAAGCCGCGGAGCACCGAGAGGCGGTGGCCGCGGAGGAAGCCGATCTGATAGAGGGGGAGGCAGAAGCAGATACTAAACACAAACAAAACTTTGGACCAAAATCCCCGTTCAGAGAAACAAACAAAAGTGGAACCTTTTCTGTCATAACTACCCAAGGACTACTAAAAGGAAAAAATTGTGTTACCTTTTTTAAATTTCCTGTTAAGTACCCTTCCATAATTTTTATGTTCTTGTGAGGGAAAAAAGTAAAACCTGTTAATCTTATTTGACTTTATGACATTGCTTTCAGTAAGCAAATGTTAAATGTGTTTCAGACTTGACTTGTGTGCTAGTGTTGTAATTTTCCAAGTGAAAGTGTCCCTAAAGGTCACTTCCTAGATCTTGATTTTTCCCAGTAAATGAGGCAAGCAATTCTAGGACCTTCCACAAACATCTAGCCATCCAAAATGGAGAGGTGGAATCCTTCTGCCTATACAAACAAGCTAGCTATTAGAGGGTGGTCGGGGTATGCTACTCTTAGGATTTCAGAGGGTCTTCAAACTGAAATCTCAAATGTTCTCAGTATGAAAAACCTGAGATCAGATGCTTTTATGTAAGGAAAGTGCTATTCACCCAGTAAACCCAAAAAAGCAAATGGATATAATGCTGGCCATATTTTGCCTTTCTGACATTTCCTTGGGAATCTACAAGAACCTCCCCTCCCCCCTCCCCCAATGAGACCATTTAAGTGTGTGTTAAGCAACTACAGAATACTAAATAAAAAGTTTGGCCAAAACCAACCATGAAGCTGCAAACGGTGCTTGCTCTTACTGTTTCAAATTTTTGCAACTCTGTAGTGTCTCACTTTTAAGGAACAGCTTGATTGCAAAGGAGAAAATAGATAAGCAATGAAGTTATCTCCAACTTCTCAAAGGCTTATGACTTCTAAAAAGTGAATCTATCAGCATTCCACATCAGATTTAAAGCATCAAATGCCTGTGAAACAGCAAAGATGGTAAGCAAAGCAAACTAGTTTTTCCGTCTAAGTCGAGATTGAACACTTACCTTCCTCCTAGTACAGTGAGACATACTGTACCTCATGGCAATGGAAATGCTTTCTAGATTAAAAAAAAAAACTTTTGGAAAAGCAAAGTTCGATAGCATATTAGAAGTCCTCCAAATTCAACACATGGATTTTTTTTTTTAAAGCATGTGTGACACTTAAAAGGCCTTAATAATACAGCTGTTGTTTACCAATAGCGATCTGGGGCTTGGGAGGGGGTGCCTTTTTTATTTTTTTTTTTAAAGTATTTTTGATGAAGACATTTAAACATGCTTCATACGTTTTTAACGTTTTTCAAAGTAGCCTTTTAATCAATCTAGGAAATGGCTTAAGTTTGGGGTCCCACTCTGTTGCCCCTGTAAGCCATGCAAACTTGAGACATTTAGTTGGATGCCTGACTTGTTTTTAGTTCTATGGAACTACACTGTATGGAGAAAAATCTATTGCAAGTGGTCTTTAAAAAGCAAAACCTGAGGCAGCATGACCCAGGTCCAGCCATGAAGTTGAAAAAGATGCTCTTGAATATAGTAAACTGGAAGACCTCCAACTAAAAATCCTTACACTGCACTTATTCCTTCAAATAAGTTTTGTCCGTTCAACTTATGGATTTAACATGGCAGTGCACCATTGGAACAGAATGAGAATCCATAAGCCATGCAACTTAACCATTTTAAGCCATTCCAGTCCATCCCAAGCCAGTGAATCTACCACCACTTAAGAGAATTGTAGTAGAACATGAAATACGTTAAGCTGCAAGTCTGAACTTGCCTTTTCTTTCTGGAAAAGAGCAGTTGTAGGCAAATTTTGAAGAATTTCCTTTAAGAGCGATAACTAGTTTACCTATTTAATTTTTACAGGTTGAGGATTTTGGTCCTTATGCTTGGAGTGCTGATTTATTCACACTAGATAAGGCTCGCAGCAAGAGAAATCAAATGATCAGGTAAGTTTTAAAAGCCGTGGCCCTTTATAGGTGTAAATAACGCGGCTTTGCCTGTTTGCGTAGCGGCGATACCTGAGCTCCGTGGGGGTAGGGCGGCCTAACTTGTGGATTGGGAGGATAAAGTTAGTGCTCTACCGGGTTAACACTGGCACGTTAAGCTGTCCATTAGACAGGAGGGTGCCGGTAAACGGGGAGATTTCCGTTAGTGGCTCAGTCAGCGCGGTATTAGCCTTTTTTTGTTTGTTCGTTTTAAAGTTAGAGCCTGTGCGCAAATGGAGGGGCAGAGAGGGAGAGAGAATCCCAAGCAGGCTCCGCGCTGTGAGCACAGTCAGACGTGGGAGCTCGGTCTCAAATAAACCGTGAGCTCATGACCTGAGCCAAAATCAAGACGCTTAACTGAGACCCCCCCCCCCCCCAGGGGCCCCTTAGCTCCCCCGCCCCCGCCATGTTGCGCTGTACCTTTCATGTTACTTCTGACTGGAAGTTTGTACCTCTTCATGCTCTGTATTTGGAATGTAGTGTCAGGCTTGCTAATAGACTTGCCATAAGCAGTTGTCGACTGGAGCTGTACAGTTAGGGTTCCGGTATGTGAACAGGCTTCACTTACATGAGGTTCAAACTCGCTCCCATGAATTTTGTAAGAGGATACCCTTTTTATTCGTGCCGCCTCAGCCACAGTACAAGCGGGTAGAGGGAGGACAGATGCAGCTGCTTCTAAGTTCCCAGTTAGGAGCAGCGTTCCTGGCGTAATGGTGACCGGGTTTTAATATTACCAGAGCGATACAGGAATTGTATTGAGTATTTGTGGTTGCGTTTCAGAGCTTGCAACTTAAAGGAAATGTTTTGTTGCCAGTTACAAAGTATGTATGTGAAGAATGGGTAAGAGGGGAGTAATTTCCAGTATGAAACAAGATCTTGTGACCTGATCCCGTGCTTTTCATTTTACAGAGTTGTTGGAGCAGAAGAACGCTGATTGTCGATAAGGCACAAGAGTTGCATGAGCAGTACGCCTCAGGATCGGTTCGGTGCAGGCAGTAGAGGTTTTGCCTTCGAGGCTTCCCGCGGATCTGAGGCAGGCAGGCAGGCAGGCAGGCAGGCACCCGTGTTGGTTCGCACTCTTAACTAGGGAGTGGTAGTTCCGTAAAACAAGTGAGTGACCAGATAAAGGGGAGCAGTTAAGGAGAGTGGTAAGTGGAGGTAGTAAGTTCTTGTGGTTCTTTATGTGGATTTGACGTTTGGCTTTCATTTTGTTCAAGGCCTGGAGGACAGCTCCGCAGTTTAGAACTTGCTGATCATTACTGTCAGAAAGTCGAGGCAGAAAATGAAAGGCCTAAGTGGTATCCAGTAAATGGTTTGATTTTTTTTTTTTTCTCCCCCCAGCAAGTGGAACATTTTGGCGCAGTTTATCCAGAAGTGGGGTTTAGTTAGAAAACAAAGGGAGGAGTGGTGTCTGGAAACCTAGCTAAGATGATCGAACGTACACTTTAAAAACTGGAAACAAGATTCGGCCACTTGGCTTTTTTTTTTTTTTAACCATGTTGTCTTGTAAGCCTGCTTTTACACCCCCCCCCCCCCGTCTTGGAAACAGACCGATTGTGTTGGAGATAGAGCCAGTAGTTCTAAAAAAGATGTTTCCAAAGGAAACAGATGTGAGTAGTTGGGTTAGAAAAAACCAACTCAACTCCGAAGTTTTTTCTTCATAAAAAAAATCAGTGCTATCGTCCTTGATCTTTGCAATCGTGGGAAAGAACCCCCAAATTCTAACCCTCTTCCGGGCAGGCTTCTCTAATCCCAGACCGAGGTGAGGGCGCTGACCAAATTTAAGTAGCTGTCGGCACTCCCATAGCTGTCTTCCTCAATCCTATGATGTAAAGGACGTGGATTATGCTTCTGATGACTTGGGCTCTGGAGATTGTATTTAGCTATCTGGAAAATAGTATAGAACATAGAAATAAAACATAGTGATCACTACTACGAAATTCAGATTAAGCAGACCCAGGTGACCATTCGGCTGTTGGCAAATAGTTTACCGACCCGGCAGACCGAGTTCTCCCGTTGGGAGAAGAATCCATCTTGATTCTTCTGGCTTCATACTGGTTGTAACAGAAACAGTGACACAATGTTTTGTTTAACTGGTAGTTGAATATAGAACTTAGATACTCTAGATCACCTTTCTCTTTCTGGAATGTTTTGTATTTGAAACTTAATAAAACTTAACATGCATATTTTGTGGCCCCTGGGTTCTTTATTTTTTTGTAATAAGGAATTTAGGCCTTTCGATATGACCTCCCTGTGTCCCCCCGCTCCAAACTCTAGTCAGGTACTTTTGGCCCTTGCCTTGGAACGTAGTCCCCAAGGTGGCCTGTTCTGTGACTAGGTCTCTCTCGTTAGGGGAGTGAGCCTCAGGTGTAGGTATCAAGGTAAATGAGGGGAGTCCATTTAATCTCTGCGTACGTGGGCAGGGACACCAAAGAACTGGGAACTAATAAAAGACCAAAGATGGCCTTTGGTGTTTTTGCTGCTTAACTCTTGGGAAAACAGGTCCGTTAGCTCAGTTTGGTAGTGAATCCCAATTTGGACCTTACAGGCAATGCTCTTCAACACAGCACCGTATATTAACGTGCTTCCGTGTTGACCACTTTCTCTGCTTTTGTCTACTGTTCGATGTGTTTCTGACCCCTGCTCTGTTCACTTGTGTCCTTTATTCAAAGGAAGGCCATCCATGGATTGGAGTGTAGCACCTCAAACAGCCCCGTTCCCAGTGGCATTTGGGGCAGGAGTGAGTTTCAGAGAGCATTTCAAGAGGGAGAAAGGCACGATAGGCTACAAGGTCCTGTTCTCTAG
Source organism: Paradoxurus hermaphroditus (assembly GCA_004024585.1). Taxonomy (NCBI): domain Eukaryota; kingdom Metazoa; phylum Chordata; class Mammalia; order Carnivora; family Viverridae; genus Paradoxurus; species Paradoxurus hermaphroditus. Next base: position 20,668 of record PITB01022900.1, read on the forward strand.
GCTCAAGGGGGCTGGAGCCACGTTGGCTTGTGTTTGATATTTTGGGTTTCCTGTGAGTGCATCTAGACATCGGACATTTAGACAGTCAGTTGAACAGGAGTCCTCAACCTGGGAAAGTAATGTTAGTTGAGCATTAGGATGGCAGAAAATAAGTGAACTCCACACCAGTTCTAGAAGAACCACTCCTTCCGTCAATTTTTAAGTTGCACATTAGGGTGCTTCCCTAAAAAATAATCACAATGTTTACAGATTCTGAAGATGAATTTTAAAATTTTAATTTGAATGGTTGTAAATAAGGGCCATGAGATTTGGCAAAAGGACACACTGTCAAGATGGAGAATATTGCTGTCACTGAAGCCAAGTTCCCTCGTGACTCTTACTGGAGGCCATTGCCATCATTCCTCAGATGGAGACTAGTTTTGCCTATTCTGGAATAAATGCAATCGTAGAAGTGGAGCCTTGCGTAAATTTTTTTTTTCTTTTTTTTTTTTTTTTTTAGCAAAATGCTTTCGAGATTCTGCAGGTGTATCAGTTTGTTCCCTTTTTATTGCCAGGTAGAAGTATAGGACAGCTTGCCTATTGATGGAGACCCGGGCGTTTTTCAGCTCTTGGCTATTGATGAAGTTGCTGTGAACATTCTAATATTTAAGTCTGTGTACACAGTGAGATGAAAACACTTGGATGTGGAACTGCTGGATCGTAGTGTAGATACTTCCTTTCATAGGAAATTGCCAGATGTTTTTCCAAACTTGGAACGTTTTCCTTGCCACCAACACTGCCAGTCTCTGTATTTGGTGCTTTTTTTTTTCAAAAAATTTTTAATGTTTGTTTTTGAGAAGGCACGAGTCGGGGAGGGGCAGAGAGGGAGACCCAGAATTCAAAGCAGACTCCAGGCTCCGAGGTGTCCACACAGCCCGACACGGGGGCTCAAACCCACGAACTGTGAGATGACCTGAGCTAAAGTCGGATGCTTAACCCACTGAGCCACCCCGGTGCTTTTAAATATAGCCATCCTGGTGGGTATATTGTATCTCATTGTTTACATTTGTATATCCCCAATGAATACCATTTGTATTTAAAAATATATACAGTTTACAGTGAAATGCACACAGATCTTGTGTATCATCAGTCTTGAAAAAGACAAAATTCTCCCCATCCAGAAAGTTCCTGCGTGCCCCTTCCCAGTCAGTATTTCCTCTCCCATACCCAGAGAAACATTAACCTGGTTTCTGTTGTTGTAGGTCACATTTGCATATTGAGGACTTCGTGTATGTTAAATCCTACTGCCGTGTACTTTGTGTCTAGCTGCTTTCAGCATGCTTTTGAGATTTGTCCATGTGGTTGTATTAGTTCCTCGTCGGTGCAGCGTATACTTTCATGTGTATGGTTTACCTGTTCTGTTGATGGACAGCGGGAGTTTGGCCTTGGACGCTTATGAATGATGCTAGGAGTAATGTGTGAGTCTTGGGCATATAGTTTCGTTTCTTTCAGATAAATTTTGGAGTGGAATTGACGAGGTAACACAGTGGACTATGTACGTGTTTAATTTTTAAACTGCCGAATCGTACCGCGAGAGCTTGCCATTTTCTGCCCTCCTCGCAACTTACGAGCGTTCTCGTTGCTATTCCAACATTTGCTGCTGTTGATCTATTTCCTCTTACCCATTTCAGTGGGTGGGCGAGGTGGTATAACATTGAGGTTTTAATTTGCATTTCCCTGGTGACTAATGCTGAGCGCCTTTGTAAAAAACGAACTTTATTTTGGGAGGATTTTAAATTTACAGAAAAGTCGCAAAGACAGGATAGAGCTGCTACGTACCCTGCACTCGGGCTGCCCTAGTTTTAATACCTTACATCGTCGGGGTGCATTTGTCAAGACGAAGAGATGAACGTTGATATATACGTTTTACAAGTCTGGTAGTTTTAACGTTGTTAGGTCTATAATTTCATTTTGAATTGATTTTTTTTTTCCTTTGGTGAAGAGTTGAAATTTTTAAAAAATAGGAATATCATGTATTCTAATGTGTGGTGAAAAGACGACTCTTCCGTTGGATTACCGTTCCTGTGTGTTTGTAGGGACGGTGTGTACCCAGGCCCCATTCCTATGTGTTTTTTAGTAACGTGTCTGATCTTAATTTTTGTTGCTATGTATTGTAAGCTGACTAAAGAGAACTGATTTTAAAGTTCTTTTTTTCTTTAGAATGTTTTTCTTCCTTGAAGTTACTGTTGCTGGTTTTTGGTTTTGGTGTTTGCTTCAAACTCCATCTTCTGTTAGAGGCTTTGTGTTTTTAATGTTTATTTTGAAAGAGCGGGGGGTGGGGCAGAGAGAGAATCCCAAGCAGACTCCACTCCACGCTCAGCCCAATGTGGGGCTCCGTCTCAGGAGCCTGAGATCATGACCTTAGCTGAAATCAAGAATTAAGACGCTCAACCAGCTGAGCCACCCAGGTGCCCCCGTTAGAAGCTTTCTTAAGTAAGTGGAAATTTTTGGTTTTGTGCTCCTGATTATAAGGGGTAGGGGATGAACTTTGTAAGCTCTGAGAGCTTTTTAACTCTGAGCCTCACTGGTGGGGGGTATTTGCTGGGGAGTCCCTGATGCCAGTGCCTTTAGGGCTTTCTTCTGGGGCTAGTCAGATACTTCAAGGAAATCTCAGCAAAATTCCTACCTTGAGGGCGTAGGGTGTATTTACTGGTCTAATGCATAAGGCTGGGGTTTCTCCGTATGTGTGCCGTGGAGGTGATTGGCCCCGGGCTCGCACACGAGGTACACGCACACGAGGTACACGAGGTATGCTCCCCACGGCAATGGCTTCAGTGCCTCCGGGTGGCTTGGCGGTGCTGTTCTTTGTCTTGCCATGGTGATGAGGCGAATGATCTTTCCAGAGTAATGTTGGGAGAGAAAAAAGGCGCAGTGAAAAATGTCTCCTCTGGCCTCTCTGTGGTGCCTGCCTCTGTTCTATTTTAGGCCACGCTCTCCTGACCTTCATCCCTGCTGGAGACTCACCTTCTCCGGTCTCTAGGTGTTTCTGGCTTTTATCTAGCCTATCTAGAATTGGACTTGGAACTCCAGCATTACCGGTTGTGTGGCCTTAGGCAATTTACTGAACCTCTCTGTACTTCTCTCACCTGTAAAGCGGAGATAATAGTACCTGTTTCCGAGCGTGAGGATTAAATGAGTTAATAGTGCTGGGCACATGGTAAATGCCACATAAGTAGTAGACTTTGTCATCATCTGTCAGTTTTCCTGTTGTGTGTCCTCTTCAGGGCTGGAATTGGGGGAGGGAGCCCGGCACCTTATGTTAGAATCTTGTCAAGGACTAGAAGTCCCTATTACAAGCCAAGGTTCTTTTTTTTCTGTGAGTCCTAGTCCTCCGTTTTTTTGGGTACACTATGGTGATTAATCCATACAGCGCCCTTCACATTTTATTCCCATTCCTACTCCCGTTCCCCATCTGCCCCTCCCCAGTGATAAGCATCTAATGCATTTGATGGGTATTGATGTTTTATATGCATGTATTTTTAATTGACTTGATGCAACGGTGTTGTGTTAAATATCTCCTCGGAACTTCTCATCACCATGGTTTGAAGGTTTACCCATGTTGCAGGTATCCATCGAGTCCATTGCTTCTAACCGTGGGATTTGGTGGTGCACATCCCCCCTAGTCGGCCTGTCCACTTGCCAGTCTGGCGTGCAGGCTATTCTTCCTGGGTTGTAGTGTCCACCTGGCCGCCTGGAGCAAGCTGAGATCGGACCCCAGTTAGGGAATTCTAGCGGCAGTGGGAGGTGGTCGTGGATCTTGGGGAGAAGGGCATCTTGTGTGGGGAGTCTGCCCCAGGCTGAGGTTACCACGGGGTCTGGAAGCAGAGGAGGCTGATCTCTACAGACCTTGCGGGGCCAACTGCTGCAGCTCGCCAGGGAGACGCAGCTTGTCCGTGTCGTCTGGGTCCCAACGTGTCTGCATTCCAAGTCCCAGGGTCCCGTTCCTTCTCAGTCAGCGCCCTTTCATACGAGTAACTTGATGAGACCGAATTCAACTGTCACTGTGATTTGGCACTCTGTGCAGTTGATTTTCGGGAGTATCAGCCCTGTGACTACAAGAAATCAGGTCTTTAAAAATTTTTTTTTAACGTTTATTAATTATTGAGAAACAGCATGAGCATGGGAGGGGCAGAGAGAGAGACACAGAATCCGAAGCAGGCTCCAGGCTCTGAGCTGTCAGCACAGAGCCCAATGCGGAGCTCAAACCCACAAACTGCCCAGGTGCCCCAAGAAATCAGGGTTTTGTTTTTTTTTTTTAATGTTTATTTTTGAGAGACACAGAGATGGAGTATGAGCAGAGGAAGGGCAGAGAGAGAGGGAGACACAGAATCCGAAGCAGGCCCCAGGCTCTGAGTCAGCAGCACATAGCCCGACGCGGGGCTCGAACTCACAGACCGTGAGATCATGACCTGAGCCGAAGTCGGACACTCAATTGACTGAGCCACCCAGGCGCCCCACAGGGGTTTTTTTTGAGTTGTTATGGAAGCTATTTGATTCTCACACTGTGATTTGAGCTGAGAGTTTATGGACTTGGGCCTGTAATTTCTCCTTGGTATGCTTTCAAGTGAACTCAAAAGAATCTATCCCGCACTACAGTCTTTCTGGTCTTACTGGTACAAGGCTCAGCAGCAAGCGTTTGGGTGCTCAAGCACGTGCTTCAGGTGGCACTTGTTCATTCATCGTGATGCTCCTGCGTGCCTTGGGTTACTAGCATCCCATCTCCCATTTGGAAGAAACACTGCCAAAGCCCAAAGGCATGAACAGACCAATCCCCAAATCCTGTTTTTGTGGGTCCATCTCCAGTTGCCACTCCAGGGTCTGTCTCTAGGTCAATGCAGTATATGTTTAGGTCCAATCAGAAGAGGAGCCACACAGTATTTTGAAGGGGAGGTTTATAGAAATTTAACATGGATAGGAAAATGAAGGATTGTTAAGAAAATACTGAAGAAGAAAAGAATACTGATATAACAGAGTAACAACCTACAACAACATGTAATGTATATGATAACCACCACTCCTAAGCCGAGATGGAGTGGGTACTCAAGGAACACCCCCCTCACTCCTGCCAGGGGCAGCGATCAACCTCAGGAAGGGCCCTGTCAGCACCCCAGGGCTGAACTCGACACCTTGTTGGGGAAGCATGGCTGTGGCCTATTGAATGGGGGACCTTCCCCCTCTCGCCCCAACCTACAGAACTTACTAGAACGATTTTCCAGGGTCCTGGAAAAGGTTGTTCAGGTCTCACCAGAGGTACCCTGCTCTAAAACTGCCAGGAGGCTTTCTGGGGAAGGCGCCAGCACCTTGCATACTGCAGGAGCACAATAATGACCTGGGGCCGGAGCAACCCCCCTTCACTGCAGGAGCCAGACCTGGGGAGTCGCCCAAGCCGGAGAAGCATGTGCTGTAAGAGCCTCCCAAGCAAGCACACCTGAACCGGGAAGCGAACCCCTTTTTCTTCCTGCAGTGTCTCTTTAATGCCCTTTACTGACAAAACCTAAGGTATTGTGATATAATAAGAAACACATCTTTTGGGGGCGCCTGGGTGGCTCAGTTAAGTGTCCGACTTAGTCTCAGGTCATGATCTCATGGTTCATGAGTTCAAGCCCCACGTCAGGCCTGCTTTGGGACCCGCTCCCTCTTTCTCTGCCCCTTCCCCATTTGCACCCTCTCTCTTTCAAAATAAATAAACTTTAAAACAAAGACATCTTTTGGTCTTCATCCCCCCCACTCCTGAAACAGCTCTGGGGTGATCAAAGGTA
>PITB01022901.1:0-26602 GCA_004024585.1 Paradoxurus hermaphroditus
TCTCCCCTCCGCCCGCCAGCTTACCCCGGAGTGTATATGCCACGCACAGAATTCATGAGCTTGGACTCGCCTGTAGCTCACAGAATCTGTCAGGTGTCTCACAGGAACCTGAAGACAGGAGGGGGTTAACCACTAACGGAAGTTTAGCTTCAACAGCCTTTATTAACCCTGCCAGTGATTCTAACCACTACGTTCAGGATACAGCGATGGGACCCGGTTTCCTCGCCTCTCGGGGACCGCAGAACTGATATTTAGGAAGGAAAAACTGTTGGTACACCTGTATATGTCTCATGTGGCTTTTGCTGCCTGCCAATGTAATCGATGTAATCACTTTTTTTCTGGTTGTTTTTTTTGTTTTTTTTTCCTCCCGGAGGTAAGTGATTTCTCCCTGCTCAGAGCCTTTTCTTATGCTTTGGTCCTTCTAGTTTATTTTAAGTTTATTTATTTATTTTGAGAGAGACAGAGACAGTGCGAGTGGGGAGAGGGCAGAGAGAGAGAGAGAGAGAAAGAGAGAAAGAGAGGGAGAATACCAAGTAGGCCCTGTGCTGTGCTCTCTGCGCAGAGCCGGACGTGGGGCTCGAACTCAACAAAACTGCGAGATCATGACCTGCGCCGAAACCAAAAGTCAGATGCTTAACCGACTGAGCCACCCAGGTGCCCCGAGAGTCCTTTTAACTATCAAATTATCAACCAACCTTTTCCTTGGGCCTCCTGAATGAAGGTTGTAGGCTGAGGAGGTGAACCAGCCTGGTACCCTAGAAAGTTAAGGCCTGGGAATCAGGACGTTCGATGCGACAACCCCATCACTTAACCTCTTTGGATTCCATTTGGCTAACATTTACTGACTCTTTCATACGCGCTGAGCATCCGTGTGCTAGAAACACAAAGACAAACGAGCCACCGCCTTGCCTGTAAGAAACCTAAGCTCCACCGGGCACACATTTATGTGCCAAAATGGCGGCAATAGTAGAGGACCACACTCGACGGGAAGACGACCAGATGCGCTAGAAAGTTCTAGACAGAAGGGCTCACTCCATCCAGGGTTAAGTTTTAGGGAATGTTTCTCCGGGGAGGGGATGGCTCGGCAGAACCTCATGTGAGGAACAGAAAGGCAGAGGCGAAAGATTTCCGTGTGCCTCTCCGCCTTCCCGCTGCTCTGAAACTCCGCAACGTTCGGGCGAAATCCAAGGAATCCTAAGCACCAGGAACATCCAGAGTCGGGAGGTCTCTGAGAGGCCTGGGGGGTCGCGGCTTTGGGAAGCTGCACGGGGCCCCGACGGGCAGCTGTCCCAGCCACCAGGAGTCCGAGTCAACCTTTGACAAATGGACAGCCGAGTCCCAGAATCCTCGGCTGCAGACTCTGCCCTAGGAGAAGACAGGCGAAGGGGCGTTTGCCATCGAGGAGCCCACAGCCAGACAGGGGCGGGGTGGGGGGAGGAAGGCGAAGGAGGGCCGGTGAGGCCGTGACCACAAACCCAGCACAAAGCAGAGAGCGTCGAGAGGGAGGCAAACAAGGGGCCGATTAAAAGGAGGAAAACGTTGGCTTCTAGAGGAATCAAAACAAAAGGGCTTCGGGACATACAGGCTCTGAAGAGCCCTTTACCACCAACTGAAGTACGGGCATCACCCCCGTTTTTCAGATGGCAACACTGAGGCTCGGGTAGCCCGGCTGGGATGTTAACACATCTGATTTCAGAGTCCACATTTTTTTTTTAAGTCTATTTATTCATTTATTGAGAGAGATTGAGAGAGAGAGAGAGCGTGCAAGCAGGGAAGGGGCAGAGAGAGAGGAGAGAGAGAGAATCCCAAGCAGGCTCCACGCTCTCAGTGCAGAGCCCAACGCAGGGCTCGAGCTCACAAACCGTGAGATCATGACCTGAGCCTCTATCAAGATGCAGATGCTGAACCGACTGCGTCACCCAGGAGCCCCCCAAGTCTACATTCTCGGCCATGCTTGTGAGGACACAGCACTTGACGCTGCCGGGAGGCTCCGCTTAGCCCCAGAGGCAACAGAAATCGCATTGTGTTGAAGGAGAGGACTGACCTAATGCCACAGAAGAGGATCCGGAGCCGGGAAGGTTCTGCAAGAACGCAATCTTTGACCTGAATGCTGCTGAAACGAGGCATCTGCAGAAGCAGCAAGAGGCCCAGACCGAAGCAATCAGCAGTTGAAAAGAAAACAAAAAAAGACACCCATGCGAAACCTTGTAGAGCTAAAGTCACTGGGACCCGACTAGTGACTGGATACAGTGAAAGGTGAAAATAAGGGGAAAATGTCTGGTCCCTGGGAACACCCCCCCCAAATCAGAGTCATTGCGTCCGTCTAACCTCCCCGATCCAGAAGCATAACAGAGCGAGTTTTCTGGATTGTTTTCTTTGCCCTAACGTATGAACCCCACAAATTCAGATGCCTCTTGGACCCCTGGATACGGACAGCAATCAATTACTATTTCTTGTCATTTCCAAGAAATTCAGCCTAAGTTTTTTGTTGTTGTTGTTTTTGGGGGCTTTTTTGTTTGTTTTTTTGTGGGGCGCCCGAGTGGCTCTGTCCTTAAGCATCTGCCTTTGGCTCAGGTCATGATCTCACAGTCGGGGAGTTTGAGCCCCGTGTCAGGTGAGGTCGAGCCCCACTCTGGGGAGCTGCAGACCCGCTTCGGGTAAAAACACCAGCCCCATGTGAGCCCCACTTCTCTCTCTCTCTCCCCCTTCTCCTCTTCCCTCTCTCTCTCTGCCCCACGCTCACTTGCACCCTCTCTCTCTAAAAAAAAAAGTTTATTTTGTGGAATGCGGGTACACAAATTTCCCTTTGTGGAGAGTCTGCCCCAATCGCCTATTCCTATACTAGGTGCTTAATGAATAAATAAATAAGCCACAGTCTCTTTCTCTTGGGAAGGACCTTCTCCATACCTTTTTTCCAAACTCCAGAATCAGGAGTTGAGAAAAGAAACACAGAGCGCGAGGGCACAGAAGTGCAAGGTAGGCACGCAGGACACGTGGTCAGGGGCCGGGTCTGTCTGCAGATATTTGCTTTGGCTCCTGGCACACGGCAAGACCTCAATCAATATTTGTTTACTGACAAATAAATGAATAAATCAGTCGATCGTCTCAATGGGAAGAACTTAGTAGAACATACTAGAATCGGGGAGTTTTTGTAGCCACCCGTCCCATGAACCTAGCATGCCAAGGTGATTAATGTTGCTTTTTCCAGAAGTCTTGGCCTGAAAAACTCAACACTGAACACCTGAAGAAGAAAAAAAAAAATCCCATTAGCAAAGCTTGCTTTTCGCAGGGGGAGACTCCCAGCAGCCTTGCCAATATCCCTGGGGCCCAATACCTTTCTGACTTTGCAATAGCTCCCAAGTTAAACAAATTGCCAAAGAGTTCTAAGCTTCTTATGAGCTGGCTGGAGTCCTCCGATTGCTCTGTCGGCTTCGCTTTCCCTGCACACGTGTTGGTGAGCGCCATCGATAATTCGTGTGCCTGCAAGTCGGCTCTGCAAACTGGGGAGCGCTGGCATTTCTGGGTTCGCATCTGCCCTGTGATCTATGATCTACGATCTCCACTCCCTCTCGCCTTCACTTTGAACTGAAGTGCTGTGTTAAGCAACCCCGCTACCCACCACCTAACAAGCTGAGACGTGAGTCTTCATTAGAGTTACAACACTTGCAGTTTATCCCAGGCTAACCAGTAACACCAGTATTCAAACTGCAGTGTGACGGTAACCACAGTGACCCGGACGGAGAGACCCGTCCCGTCGCCATGTCAGGGAACACGCGTGGCCCTGGAGCTGGGCGATCGCGGGAGGATGAAACAGGAGAGGCACCGGAGAGCCCCGTGGGGGGCTAGAACAGAGAGGCGGTGTTAGACCGTGGCCCTTAATTCACACGGCAGTAACCGACGTGGAGAACTGGGAGAGACAGAGTCCATTTCACCCGAGTAAAGATCGCTCCGATCCACCGGGATAAACACTCGCTGTAGACATTAACTTCTCCATTTCGGTTAACAGCCCTAATTCACAAGTCACCGTCCAATCCCCAATTTCGTTTTGAGTTGAGCCAAATTTAGCTACCATACCAGCTTCTGCGTCTGCCTGGATTCCTATACAACGTGAGACCTGTGTAATGATTTCGTCACACACGAAACGAGAATGTTCTGTCGACATTTGTTCCCCAGTGAAAGCTCCTTGAGAGGAATGATAAGCTAAGTTTTCTGTTTTGTTTTTCTTTGAAAAGCACAAATGTCTACGGCACACTGGTTCCACTCTTCTCCTGGGGTGAGACCAGGTTCATGACGAGGGGCCACACGGTTAGTTTCTGTTGCTATTGATTTAAACCTCCTCCCCGGGATGAGAAGAAACAATCATTTTATTAACCACGGTCTGAGGGTTACGGAGAAAGCCTGAATCCACCGGATACCCATAATTCCATCTTTCCTCCTTAGCAGAGTTGTCTTATTTCATCCGGGGTTTTTCCCAGGTGCACAAGCAAGGTCCTTCCGAGGATGGGGCCCCAGGACTGGAAAGACGGGAGAAGAGGAGGGAGAGGGAGGAGGGGCCGTGTACTCATAATATGCAAGCAAACGGACACGAGTGTCCCATGTTCGAGACCTCCATCTGAACCAGAGAGTGGACTCAGATTGGACATGAACACGGCTGTGACCCGAATGCTTCCTGTGAGCCATTGTCTCTCCTTGTCCAAAAATGCACCATGAGCGGAAGAGGACAGTTCCTTTAGAGCTGCCATCTCTCATCGGTGCCCTGAGTTCTGCACCTTGAAGACGACAAGCATTGACCTCCATGAAGTCTACCCGTGGCAGAGAGGGCTTCCCAGCTCGGTCTTTTCTGATTCTTCGTCATCGCTTCATTTTGTTAGCAAAATAAATCTGCCACTCGGCGCTCTCTAGAGGCTTCGTTATTTATTCTCCCACATCCAGAAATAGATCTTGATAAAGCAATGTTATTTACAACTACTGTGCACCAGACATCAGCCCAAGCCTTACCCGCCTCTCATGGCTTCGTTCTCTGACCCGTCTTCTAAATCACTTTATGGACAGGAACCCGATTAATTCCGACCGATCACTTACCCGTCTTAGCGATGTACGTTTGACGCAAAGAGGGCAACCGGAAATAACACGGCTCCGTCACCCGGGAGGCAGCTGCTAAGATTTTGGGATGGTAGAGGTGGCCTCATCCGTGAATATGACCCCAGGTCTAAACCGGCAGGGGTGACTGAGGACTGACCTCACCCTGTCCACACTTCTTTCGTAAAGCCAGCTCGCTCTTGTATGTCACATTTGCCCACCCGAGAATACGTTTAAAGTAGAAACCTTTAAACGTTTAAAGTAGAAAGTTTGCCTCTTAAAATGAAGAACAGAACAAACTCCAGTTGGACGTTGTCAAAAACTGGTCAAATATGAATGTATCCTATTTATCTTAAGCATTACTGATATTAGTAGGCAATTCTGTGGTTTCCTTTGGAGTGGAAAGGAAAACGAGCTCTTAAAATGGGGTGGGGGGGGTCCCCAAGGTAATGCAAGACATCCACGTTAGGGGGAATTGGGTGAGGGGTAGACCAGAACCCTGCATCATCTTTCCAACTTCTCTCTAAACCTAAGATGTTTTCATCATAAAAAAACTTGTTTAAAAGAAGTCGGGTGGGGCCGAGGGGTGGGGAAAATAAACTCGGGGCCACCAGGGCTCTGGGGAGCGGGTTCAAAACTCCAGTCTTACGTGGTAGAAAATAACCAGAGGGGGCCCCCATGGGAGGTGTGCACAGAACCCGTCCCTTTGGTAACACAGATGAGCGATCTCTAGATGGTTCTTATCTCTGGAGAACAAAGTCACCAATACCTTTACGGGGCAAGGAAGACTCCGATTCCTTTGCACCTGACAGCACGTCTCTCCAGCTGGACAAGGAGTCTGCTTGGACGGGGGGCGGGACGGGGGGCGTTTCGTTCAAACATCAGGTGGTCGCCCGAGTGCACGCTCTCTCTCCGCTCGGGCACGGTGCTTTGATCAGCCATTCCCTGCCTTCGACAAACGCAGCCTGGGTGTGGAATCCAGTCCTAGAAGGTACAGTGAGCGAAGATACGTGGTATCTATGAATCTCCTCTGTGTGTGCGGGGAGTGTTTTAATCTGTTATTTAAATCGGAAGGCTTAGTAGGAAGACACAAAAGAGAATAGAAGAGCTGAAGGCAGTTATATCAGTTCTGTGCAAACAAAGTTAATGTGGCTTGGTGCAAGCCAAGATTAAATGTGACTGAGTGCTTCTGTATGCGGAAAGAAAAAAAAAAAAAAAAAACAACAACAAAAAACCCAGACCGAAAAACAGAAAACCACCACAGTCCTTTGCCAACCTTCTTAAAATACCTACCATTGTGTTGGATTAAAGGGCGTTTGCGAAGGTTTTGTGAAGAATTAAGCTTATTTGTTCTTCTTTTAAAACAGAAGGCAGAATAACAGAAAAGCTGTTAGTCAACATCGTCTTAGGAGATGAAGCTTTCAAGATAGCGGAGTATCTGGGTCAGAGGGAAGCTGCAGCCCGCCTGCTCTTCAGAACCCCGGCCGCTCGCCCAGCGCTCCCTCCTGCACCCCACGCAGGGGCTCCTCAGACGTGGTCACTGAGAAGCAGTCCGTTCCAGCGTCCCCTGGACGAGAGGTGTCATACCCCCCAGGGTTCAACCATCACCTGCCACTACAGGACCTGGGGACCGGAGCGCAAAAGAGGGAAGGAGAGTGGGGCAGGCAGAGAGAAGGGAACGCCCGAATACTGCCTCCCTCGAGGCTGCAGCCTGTTGCTTCCTCTTCCATAGCCCACGATGCTGCCCCATAGAAGCTCCCGGACCTAAAGCCACGCGTCGGCTCCGGACAACGCAGCCTGCCCCCGTGCGGGCCGGGGCTCGGGCCCCGAGAGCGGCTCGGGGAAGGCAGCTTTTAAGCAGGCCAGTCTCGGCGATGCTCAGCACAGAGCCCTCGATTCCTCCTCGAGGAAGCCGGGAGGGAGGAGGGCGGGGAGGACAGCACGACGCTTCCGTCCATCGCCGTTACTTCTGCTCCATCGCACAGGAGTAGGATCCGCGGAGCCCTCCGAGGCCAGAGAGATTTCACGCAGACGCCACGAATCGCGGGGCTTCCGGTTGGTTCTTGACATCTAAATGATTCCAGTGTAGACACTGCCCCTGAACGGCAGCTCTCGAGCAGGGCGATTATGCTCCCCTCCCCCCACCCCACCCCCGCCCAGGAGGACACTTGGCAACGCCTGGACACATTTCCGGCTGTCACAGCTGCTACTGGCATCTGGTGAATAGAACCCAGGGAGAAATTCCTACAGCGCACAGACTGCCCTCCGCAACCATGAACGATCAGGCCCAAATGGCGATTTTGCCAAGGTTGGGAAACCTTGAATGAGAGAATGGAATGAAAATCAAAGTCTCTACTTCTTCCTATAAAGGATTTACTTTAAGTTTTTAAAACTCCGTAAGAGAATGTTCCAGGGTTAAAAGCCTTCTCTCTGTCATCCTCCTCTAAGATCTTCACATCAGGATATTCGTGAGCTGCTCAAATAAAAAAAAACCAGCAGGTAATCGCCAAAGGCAGAAAGCAGATGTTCTGAATATATATACCACGACTTCTTTCTCTGGACACTTCTGTCAATGAGCCCACCAACAAACATGCACGATGCCCACCACATGGTCAACCCATGGCTTGCTGCGGCAGGTGATGTAAAGACATAGAGCGTGCAGCTAGAATAAAGTTTTTTTTAAATGTTTATTTATATTTTAGAGAGACAGAGACAGAGCACAAGCAGGGGAGGGGCAGAAAGGGAGGGAGACACAGAATCCGAAGCAGACTCCAGGCTCTGAGCCATCAGCACAGAGCCCGACACGGGGCTCGAACTCATGAATCATGAGATCATGACCTGAGCCAAAGCTGGACGCTTAACCGACTGAGCCGCCCCGGCGCCCAAGTAGAATTGAAACTAAAAAAGGAGCACTTATGGAAAATTAGAATATGATATAGAAAACATTAACAAGAAAATCTAATAAAGCATACACTCAGCTAAATATTAGAACGATCAAGTTTTTATGTTATACGTAACCATTTTAAGGAAATTAAAAGTCGAATGACAAGTGACAAGTTCCACAACTACTGATTAATTTGCTTTGGGAACCAGCGAATGTCCATTAGCATTATTTTTAATTTTCGAAGTTAATAAATGGACTCCTTTCTTCAAAGCCCCTAGAACGCGACTGAAAGATTAAACTTTACCTATGTAAAAAAATAATAGGTGTAAGTGATAGCTCCAGGACAACTATCAGGAAAAAAACTATCAGAAGGAAACTATTCAGAAAAGAAAGTTATCGAATTTAGGATAAATCGACACACATCATTCTTCACAAAGTCAAAGATTTGTAATTACAGTAGAAAATAGCACAGAACTACGTGGCAAAAGGAAAGCCTTTTCCAATGTAGACACATAAACCTTTTTAGCTTAATTTTGCTCAAAAACTGAAAAAGAAACATTGAATCACCTGAATCTAAAGAGTGAAAGAACTCAAAAATAAAAACTAGATAAATAAGAGAAAATCCACTGGACAGGAAAAAAATAAAAAGGAACCTCCCAAGGCCTAGCAAATGTATGGGACGTCCTAAGCCCTGAGCGAGAGCAGCACGTAAAGACTTGCACCTGACTGTTCTTCCTTGACGCTTCTACCGAGACGCTATAATTGCTCGACGCGGTCAGAGGCCAGAATTGTACAGCAGATGGAGTCTTGGGTCGGGTGAAATGAAGCTGTTCCTTTCCCTGGGAAAAGCCTCTGACCCCGCAAAGCCCAGCCAGGATGCCCCGGAGAACTCGGGGCTCCTGGGATATAAGGTAACAGGACTAGAGGTGGAAATGGCTGCGGTTCCTCATTTGGTCTGACATTCTGGAGTTAAGTGACAGATGACAAGCCAAATCCAAGAAGTTCTAGGAGCCATGCAACAGTGTTGGACTTAATGAAGGGTTGGGGTTTGTTGTGTGTGTGTGTGTGTGTGTGTTTTGTTTTTGTTTTTGTTTGTCTGCCATTCGTGTTTCCCCATCTATCAAGCAGGAGACGAATAAAAACTCGATAGAGCAGAACTGGGGGAAGGAAGCCCTTGACCTAAGCTTCATATGGCAACCCTGCCAAAGGGGTATCTCATGGCCCCTGCGCGTCAGCATCTCTGCGCTGCCTGGCACGAAGTTACTTCTTGTTTGCACACTTACGCTCTTCTCGAAAACAAGAGTAATACCCGGCGTGACTTCAAACACATCGAGCAGCAGAACTCAGCAACTGCCATCTTCCCCGTACACTTGAAAGAGGTCGAGTCACGAAAGAAGACGGACACCTGGTCTACCGTGAGTCTGCCCAGAACCACCCCAGACGACAGCAGCCCTGCAAAGAAAACTGCCGTCACGAGGGATTAGACTCAGGAACTCGTCAGCTTTAACGGACCACAGCTCACAGGAGTGAGCAAACTCAAATAAGAGCAGTAGAGGTTACAAAAGTGCGTAGACGGTGGTTCGGACGGCATTTACTTTGATTTAAAAACAAAACAAATTTTCTTTTTTAAAACATTTTTTAAGTTTATTGATTTATTTTTGAGAGAGAGAGGGAGGGAGAGAACAAGTGGGGAAGGGGCAGAGAGAGAGGGAGAGAGAGAATCCCAAGCAGGCCCCGTGCCATCAGCACAGAGCCAGACACAGGGTTCTGCCTCACAAACTGTGAGATCGTGACCTGAGACAAAACCAGGAGTCGGACACTTAACCAACTGAGCCACCCAGGCAGCCCTGAAACACAACAAATTTTAAAAATATATACATATAAACAGATACATAAAATCCTTTCTAGAATTTGACAATTACAAAAATAACTGCAAAAAAAATTACTTGCTGATTTTTTAAAGGTATTGGACAGCTAGCTCACTTCTAAGACTGCGAGAGTTTAATAGCAATAAAATAAATACTTCATGATCAAATGGGTTTCCTAGACCGTGTGGAACTCAGAGATCTCAACGTTCTAAAGGCATGGCCTAGGAAGAATTCATGGAAAAAGCAGGACTTGAGCTGGGTTGGAAAACTTGACAGCCAAAAATACACTTTTCATTGTTTTTTTGTTTTTTCGTTTGTTTAACTGACTGTGGTACTCTCAAAAGTCACCATCGTTTCTGTCCAACAGAGAGTCTGGCAAAGTGGTCTCAGATTTCCCGTTCAGGCCTCAGATTTCGCCCTTAACATAACACCTCCTACTGCCGCACCGTTCTCGGGGGGCTGCCTGCCTGCCTGCTTGGATTGGCGTCTTTTTGACCAACAGGATGCATCTGCATGGGTGACGCTCCTATCTGTTCAATTCTGATGCCAACAGCCGCCCACGTTGGCAAAATCACCCATCAGGTGAAGGGGCACGGATGGTGGCCATCACAATAATACCTTTTCCTACCGTAACTTTCCACTTCCCAAATTTTTATATAATATAGACTGGTTAATATACATAGAGAAGAGAGGGAGACACTTGCACCCACACAGAGAATCAGATACGTAAGCCTAGATCTGCAGCTGAACCTCCCCCAAAACCAGACAGCCACAACCTTCAGTCATCTATTACTCCTTGTTTCAGACTGATAAGCATCATAATATTCTTGGTAACATATCAAAATGTGCGGACTAAAAAGCGCACCGCGTTATGTCCCTTGGAGGGCACTGGATGGGTGGTCCTACAGTCAACATTGTTACTCAACCACAAAGAGAAACTAAGGCAACTCAACCATCAGAACTAAGGCACATAGAGTCTGAAGAAGGGAATCTGCTTCAGAGGCCACTGAACACCACCTTCTGTGGAACATATGAGTTCTTTCCTCGACATCCCTAATCAGGGGCCTGACAGTTCACTAGAACGCCTACAACGGTGGGGAATTCACAACCAAGTATAGCGTAATCTGTATGCAGACAGTACTGACATTTATGAGTTATTTCCATTATCAAGCTAATACTGCCCTCCCTGACAGTCTTATTAATCATAGTTTTCGCCTCTGGAAACACTCAGGATTCTGGGCTCCAGGTGGAAGTTCTGGCAATTCCGGCTCCACGTATGGCTACACCTGCCATCAATACGTGTCCACTGGGAACAAGGAGTTTCCTTGGATCCCAGTCCTACCAGGAACAAACTCCTGTTGAAACCTGTAAAGAATTACTGTTCAAAGCAAACCAGAGTTACTTACAACTTATAAGCAATATTTTGTTTAGCGATAAGAACAAAAGTTGAGTGCGAGAACAGTGTTTAAAAAAAGCAGAAAAAATAGACTGATTACATATAATCACATATGTTGAACTATTTCTAGCCTAGATATCATCTTAATATAATGAGTATTGTTAGGAGAGATAAAGATAACAATAATAACAATAATTTTATTTATAAACCATTTTCCAGCCAATGTGCTCGGGGCATTGCATGATCGTTTACAATGATTAAAACACTATTAAAAAACATCAAACGAATTAAACACAAGCTATTCTTCAGATATAAAATGAAGTAACGCTAAGGAATAAGGGGCTAATATGAGAAGGAAAGAAAAATGGCACCAGGTAATAGGAAAAATCGCAGACTGAGTAGCGTTTTGCCCACTCACGTTACTCTGAAAAATAATCTTTTAAATCCTCCTTCTAACGTATTTGTATCCTAAGTGTCTACTTCCTCTTTAGTTCCCTCTGTTAAAATGTCTTTCCTTCCTTAGACCAAGATCTAATTTTATGTCCTTTCAGTCCAATCCACATGACAAACGGATTTGTCTAAAAAAAACCAACCAAGTAAAAACAAATCCAAAAGAGTCATTAAAGCCATTTCTCCAAGATGGGTGTTTTCTCGTGCTCGCGATGTGTTCTGGCTCTATCACCGATGACACTGAAAAAAGGAAACGTGGTCAGTGCCCGAGCGCAAAGGCCACACAACTGTCATTTCCAATCTTTTCGCCATCGTGACACCCTCTCATTCTGAGTCTGGCGATAACCACGGACTCCCCCCTCCCTTCAGAAAAGATGAGGATGGTGTCAAAAACACTGTTGGTTACCTACACCACAGCCGCTTCCTCCCCCTCCCCCGCCTTTCTTCCTTGCTAACAGAACGCTATTTTTGTTCAAAGCACCAGGGCTCACATGCTTGTGGAAAATGGGCCCCTCCCCAACTCCGGGGAGAAAGTTGTTGAATCCAACAAGACATCAATGTCACACACATTCCTCTTTGCCAGCAACAGGCTTGGTGTCAGCTATGGAATGAGACTCTGGCCAAGAGACACAACAGAAAGTCTGATAGGAGCTTTTCAGGAGAGGGCCTCGTCCGTGGCGTGCCGCACGCTACGTGTAGATGGGCTCAGTAGAACCGAGGCAGCGATCCTGGGACCATGAGACGCAGAACCCAAAGACCAAGTCAACACGCTGGATTCAGTGGAATAAACACGTGGAAAGACACTGGGCCTCAAAGAAGGTATCAAGCAAACCATGCCATCACCCCGAATGGTATCTCTTCTCATATAAGATAATTTTTCCTCCTTATTTAAATCATTTAACCAAGTGTTCTTTCATTTGCAGCTAAAAGCCCTCTAATCAACTCCTTTACAGAATTTAAACGATTTACATACTTGGGAGATTGGTACTTTTAGGAAACTCTTTCATACAACGGAGAACACTTGGAATCTTTTAAGTCCATTTGAATATCACTTAGGTAACACTGGAGTGCCTAATATCTTCCAAGCACATTAATACATATCTCACCTTTTTTTGATTCTTATTAATTCCATGTAAGATAGCTATCATTCTTTTTATAGATAAGGAGAACCAGAGAAGTCAAGTAATTTGCTTAAGATCACACAGTTTGCAAGTGTTAGAACCAGGATTTGAAGTCCGATTTCTTTCCATTCACCAAGCTGCATTTACTGGATTCCTTTCTTTTAATGTTCATAATGATGTTTATTATAGGGAATATCCAAATCTAGACTTTATTTTTTAAAGGAGTGAATACAGTACCAGATTCTTATTCCTGGCTCTGCTCCTAGACTGAATACTGACTGCCTCAGGTTACTATAGACTATCCTGGGATTCATCTTGGAACCTTGGATGAAGTACTATGCAGATAGCAAAGTTTTTTAACTTGACAGGGTCCTGTAGTCATCCCAACCCCAAATCATGGCAACTCTGTTCTTGCTCACGCCAAAACCCTGGGAGTCATCCTAGATTCTTCTCTCTCTCTCCCCCACCTCATGCAATCGGGCAAGAAACGGTGCCCTAACCTTCCCAATAGGCTTAGAATGTGCTCTTTTCTCACCACCTCCAGTGTGAGCAATCCAGATCATGGTAAACAGCTAGAAGGAGGCCGAGGACCGCACATGGACGGCAAAATTCAAGGGAGCACTCAGTCTCAGGGTCGCTCACACGGCCCTCAGTGGCACCTCCTTAAATATCTAAATTAAGGGAAGGCACCTTGGGGCCTACCTCGTCCACCCTAGCCACGGCCTATCACTGCCACACCTCCCTACCCCAATCTTCTGCCCCTCGACAGTCCATTCTCAACGCAGCAGCCAGAGGAGTCCTTAATAAATGTCAACCAAATGTCACCGAATCCTCTAGACCACGAGCCTTTTTGCAGATTCCAGAACACGACACACACACTCCTACATTAGGACCTTTATTCTAGACGCTGTTCCCCCCAGAACATGTCTCCCAAATACCTGCTTTGGCCACTTCCTTCACCTATTTCAACCCTTTGCTCAAGTTTCACCTTTGACCTGTAGCCTACCCCAACACCTCCGCAGCCTTCCCTTGCCCTATCCAGCTTTTTCTTTTTCCACAGCATCCACAGTCAAGCTTCCTAGCTTGACTTTTTGTGTGTATACCTTGGAGTCCACCTCCCCTCGCCGAATGAAAACTATGAGAGCACAGGAATTTCTCCGTGCTTTGTTCTCTGGTCCATCCCGAGTGCCTGGGAAACGCTCTAACACCATAGAAAGTGTTCCAATAAATATCTGTTGAATAAGCTCTAATGAGCTAACTGATGCAGCCGTCTAAGAAGTGGTCAGGAGTCCTAGGAAATAAGGATGAAGAGGTGGCTGAATCATGGTAGCGACTCATGGGTCACTGGATGAGTTTGGAGATTTATTCTAAGCGCACGGTCAATTGTGCTCAGTACCTTGGGTGGGTTTCAAACAGGAATGATGGAATGGGATTTATGGGGTTTTTAAAACTTATTTGTTTTGAGAAAGAGAGAGAGAGAGAGAGAGAGAGCGTGTGTGCGCGCATACACACACACACACACACACACACACACACACACACACACACAAGTGGAAGAGGCGCAGAGAGAGAGACTCCCAAGCAGGTTCCATGCTGTCAGCACAGAGCCCAATGCAAGACTTGATCTCGTGAACTGTGAGATCATGACCTGATCTGAAATCAAGACTTGGACCCTTAACCGAGGAGTTGAGCCACCCAGAAACCACCATGTTTAGAGTCCTTTCCCTGTTATGGGGAATGAATGAGAATGAAAGGTGGACAAAAGCTGGGGAGATGAATGCCTTACATACTCATATACTCAGATTAGAGTGATTGCAGGAAAAAGTGGAAGAAATGGATGGATATTTTAAAAATGGAGCCCACAGGATTGCTGGTAAATTGCAGGTAGGCACCACATTTAAAGACAGGAATGCTAATATGGCCAAAAAAATGGTACAAGGTTCATTGGAGGGAAGGGGTAGAAAAATTTTCCAGGAAGTGGGACCAAAAAGATATATTTTTTCAACGCTAATTTTGAGATGCCTATTAGCTACCCAAGGAGAACTATCATAAAGTGGTAGACAAAGCCTGGTGGACGGGGGAGAGGCCAAAGCCGGTGATGGCATCTGTGGGCCTGGCTGAGATGCCCTAAGAAAGTGTGCTCACAGAGAAGAGAGCACAGGAGGGAAGGTATGAAATGGAAATGACATTGGGAAGCCTTCCCTCCTGGAGGTTTTCCACTCCTTGAAATCCTTGGATTTCACCTACTTTCGGAAATCCGCACTTCTGGAGCCCCCTTCTGCATATCTGCAGTCATTTCTGAGTCCCTTCGTGGACCGTTATTTCCTCCAACGCGTTCACTAATCCCCAGACTTGGCTTTCGGGACCTAAAACCATCTTCAGAAGTCTTTCAACTCTGTCAATGTGTCCGTTAATTCATTACGACATATACGTTAAAACAATTACATAAAATAAATAGGATTTATTTCCTAAACTCAAAGTTGTTTCTTTATCTCCTCTTCTCCCTGACTGAAGACAATGGCATTTGTGCAAGTGAGAGACAAGGAATATTACCAGTCGCCAGCGCTTCTCAAAAATATGCTGGATGCCTCATAGTTCGCTGGAACACACTGTATTTTAGGCTCACGTCACCGAGGTGGCCCAAAATCCTACTCCTAGACCAACCTAAGGGCTGTGGTGACCTTTGGGTAGTTTGGGGTCAAACCAAGAGAAGAAAGATGGAGGTACAGAAGAAGCTTAGTCATTCCAAGAGGAAGAAGGAATTGTTGACTGGATACGCCCGGAGGCTCTTTCTAATGACGTGACCCATCTGCCTGCGGCCATTGATCCTCGACTAGACACGGAAATTATGGCTGGAAACAGAGTCACAGGCTAAGCAATTGCATTTCACCTTATTTATTCATTGAACTTACCACGAATGGCAAGCTATTGTCAGGGGAGGCTTAGAACTCCGCTCAGAACGACGTCCTCAACCCCTGGGCTCAAGCACGGCAGCCTCCCTTCTCGTGACGAACCTACAGGGGGCTCTTTTCTAGTAGCGCGGCCCTGACAGCTACTACCAAGTCACCCGCTTCTAAAGGGTCTTTCCACTGTTTGTTTTCTCTTGCTCTTATCACAAAGGTGGACGGTACTGGCCATGTTTCTTTTTAGCAAGAATGAGGTAAGCAGAGGTCAACCCAGTGTCAACCAGAGATGTAGAAAAGCAGATATAGTTACAGTGCAAACCTGCCGGCCTGAGGTAAAACAAAAGAATTCTTTCAGTGACACTTCAAAACCAATTGAAACCATAGTGATGATCTGGGGGACGCTTTGTAGAAAGAAGTCAGGCCCAAGCCTTCACGCTCAAGGGCCCTTTGTGCTGAGCTGACAGAGGGAAGCAGAAGTCTCAGGCGACCACTTCATTTTCCCCTTCACACCCCCCCGCCTTTTTTTTTTTTTTTTTTTTTAAAGCAGCTTGCATTCCCAGCTTGGAGCTCAAACTCACAACCCTCAGATCACGATCTGAGCTGAGACCAAGAGTCGGATGCTCAGATGAGCCACCCAGGCCCCCCAATTCCCTGTCTTTTAAATCTCAGTATCTCGGGGCACCCGGGTGGCTCAGTCGATCAAGCGTCCGATTTCAGCGCAGGTCATGATCTCACGGTTCGGGAGTTCAAGCCCCGCGGCGGGCTCTGTGCTGACAGCTCAGAGCCTGGAGCCTGCTTCAGATTCTGTGTCTCCCTCTCTCTCTGCCCCTTCCCCTGCTCGTGCTACCTCTCTCTCTCTCTCTCTCTCTCTCTCTCTCTCTCAAAAATAAACAAGCATGAAAAAAAATTAAATCTCCATAACTCAACGTCCTTGCATTTCCAAACTCCATTTAAAAGGTGCCTAGACCCAAAAGAATTTCTCTTTTTCTCATTCTACTTTCTACACTTTAATTTGGGCTAAAGCTACTGTCACTAACTCTTCTCCTTTTCCTGTTTTGTTTTCTTTTGTTCCTTTCTCCCACAAGCCCTAAGTCCTTCTAATTATCCTTTCCCCCGCTCAGGCCCCCATCGCGCTCCGTTCCTCCGGGGCCCGCCTGCCCTCTTCTCCTCCCGGCGATCCTTCCTCCTGTTCTGTATTTCATTCTGCTATCGCCCTCGCTGCCTGTCGAGCCCCTGCTTCTTTGTCTTGGCAAGGTGACCCCTGAAGAAATCGAATCATCCATCAGCCTTTGAGTCATAACATGATAAAAAAACAAAAAGTGCTATATTAGGTACTCTTAGAAACACTGTAATCCGACTATTGCTCGATCGGGGGCTGTTTCCGGTCCGTCTCAAGTTTGTACGGGTCTACGACATTTTACCACCAAGAGCACTTACTTCCTGCGCTCTCAGAATCTAACGGACTCACTATCGACCGACTGACTCACAGCCCCACTGGGTGCAATCTATATAAATTGTTCTTTGCTTCACGATTATAATTAACGGATGGAAATATATACATCAAAATTTTTATTCACAGAATTCTTTTCTAAATACACTTTACAAAGCTCGAGGGATTTTGGAAAGTTGACCACTTGAATTGAGAAGTACCAGTCCGACAGACAGAGCCTTAATATCCGGGGTCTGAGAGACTGGATGCAGAAGTAGCCATGATTCTTATCATGATTGTGTCGCGATCGGTAGTTTCACCTGAACCTCTGACTTGTCTTCCTGATTTGTCCTTAAGTGAAATCAGTTTTTAAGACAAAAGCCCCAGTCTGCTAAGTGACCTGCCAACTCAGCCCATGGTACGCCACACAAAAGACACCCAATAAACGTCGACTAGATCAATAAATCCCAACGTCTCGTTATTTTTAAGAAGATTAAATGAGCTGAGAAATAGAAAAGCACTTTGGGACACCTGGGTGGCTCAGTCGGTTAAATGTCTGACTTTTGATTTCAGTTCAGGTCACGATCTCACAGTTCGAGATGGATCAAGCCCCATGTTGCGCTGTGCTGACGGCCCGGAGCCTGCTTGGGATTCTCTCCCTCCCTTCTCTATCTGCCCCTCCCCTACTTGTGCACGCTCTCTCTCACACAAAAATAAATAGGCATTAAAAATTTTTTTTGAAAATGTAAAAACACCGCGTAGCTATAAAACAACATGCAAATGGATCATTAGGACACACTAAGTACTCCTTCAACATGCTGACTAATCACGTGAAGAACTAAGTAAGATTCAAATCAAAAGTACGACACAATTTCAACAGAGGCAAACACTGATTAAAATTAAGATTAGAACACGGATTAGTTCACATAAAAGGCTTATATGCTAGAACAAAGCTTTCTAGACTATAATATCTATTCTACCACCACCACGGTCAATGACACATACTTTATATTTTTGATGCAATAGCATTCCATTTCAAGTACCAATGTTTACATAGATAGAATAAAAAGCTTAGCTACTCCAGAAAAAAAAAAAAATCAGTAACGTGGTCGTTCCAATAACAGCCAGGCTCGTATCTCCCTCCTGTGAGCGCCCGGCACCCAGGGAGGTGACCTGCTCCGCTGGTCACTCGTGGACTCAAGCTCCTTCCATCTTGTGTCTCTGCGATGCTGGAGGGGACTGTCTTCATCTGAGTGGTGGGAGCTGGTCATGCGCTAATCAGCGCTCTAGTTCAAAGGAAGAAGAGTCTAAAGAGCACGCGTGCGGTATTCTAAGGCTTCCGCCTGAGAGCGGTGCGCTTCACTTCCAGTTACATCCGGGGGCAGAGCTTAGATGGCCGTCAGCGGCACCTGGGCGGTGCGGCTCCTGCTCAGGCAGCCACGCGCCCGGACCCAGTCCCACAGCTCCACAGATTTCGGTGGAATACGAGCCACCAGACTAGAAGGTTCTGTGAAGAATACGGGCTTGAAGTGAGCACTGAGGGATATCCAAGATAACAGCGGAAACGTCTAGAAAGAGCCGTAATTACAAACCATAAATTCCTAGGTCCCGCCTCTGCTGTCGTCCAGGGTCCCAGTTCTTAACCTTAATCCATGCATTCTTTTTAAATAAATTCTGGAGAAAGAATAATAGAAGACTGTTCCCAAAGAATCCGAGGGTAGACTTTTGAAAATAATGTGTAAGCCTTTATAATAATGTGTAGAATAATACTGTGCACGGCAGCACAGCCTCCACTCGAAAGGATCGAGGAGGGAAGAAGGCGTGTGTAACGAAACTCACCAACATTTGTTCCTAGAGACAAACACTCACTGGCAGAAAAGAATCACAAGGGTTTGTCGCTGCGACCCTTCCCGAACAAGCTCTCTACACCGCGAATCCAGCTTAGCTGACAAAATCACAATGGTAACGCCAACATCACCGACAAAGGGGATTTTAAAAGTCCTTTAAATGACACCCAGTGCCGGGAGTGACACGGTGACAGCACTGGACATCCTGGGATGAGAGAAGTTACCACGAAAGAATGTGCTGAGCCAGCTCTGAAGGGTAGTGTGGAGTTTTCCAGATGAATAAGAGGAGACAGGGCTTCTAAAGAAGAGGAAAAGAAGACTCCCCACGCACCGATAACTGTTTTTGTTAGTCTAAATTTTTTTTTGACGTGTGTAATGTGTATTTATTTCTGAGAGAGAGAGAGAGAGGTGGGGAGAGGCAGAGAGAGAGGGAGACACAGAATCCGAAGCAGGCTCCAGGCTCCGAGCTGTCGGCACAGAGCCCGACACGCGACTTGAACTCCCAAATCGCCGAGATTGTGACCTGAGCCAAGGTTGGACGCTCAACCAACTGGGCCCCCCAGGCGCCCCTGGTTTCATTGTTCTAACTCTGGATTCCAGCCGAGTCACTGGGTTAGAGAACCCGGGTGGCAGCTGCGAAGACTCGGTCGCAGAGCTCGGACTCCAGTTCCATTCCTTAGGCCGTGCCTCCGGTGCTCTGCCACCGTTCACCCACACGCGGTCACGGCGCCCCTCACTCACTGCCGCCCAAGAAACCGGGCAGCAGGTGCCCCGCCACAGCCTCCTGCGTGGTCTTCTTCTCCCGTTCCCGCTCACCTCCAGTTCATTCTCCACGCCGCGGCCAAAGGGCACTCTGAAAATATTTTAATATGAACTAGGCGAGGTTGACCCCTGTGCCAAGCCCTCAGTGACACCTCACTGCACTGAGAATAAAATTCTCGCCCACTCCTGGCCCACGAGGACCTCCTGGATGTCTTCTTTGCTTCTCTGGTCTTATTTTGCATTCTCTTGCCCCCTTCCTCCACCCTCGTTTTCTATGACCCAGCCGCCTGGGCTCTCTGCCTGCTCCCCAAATGCCCCACACCCTCTCCTGTCTCTGCCCTTCCTACACGCTTAACCTGATGCCCGCAGTGTCCTTGCGCCTCTGTTTGCTCCGTCCTCTCTTCTTCTTTTCTTTCCTCTTTCTAAATTTTTTAATGTTTATTTACTTTGTGCAAGAGAGAGACAGAGCGCAAGCAGGGAGGGGCAGAGAGAGAGGGAGACTCAGAATCCGAAGCAGGCTCCAGGCTCTGAGCTGTCAGCACAGAGCCCAAGGTGGGGTTCGAACTCACAAACCGTGAGATCATGGCCTGAGTGCAAGTCAGACACTTAACCGACTGAGCTTCCCAGGTCCCCCCCCCCCAAATTTTAATTACATATTTAAGATCTAGTGTTATGCCTGTTTCCACGGCTACACCGTAGCAATATGAAGGGCAGGGGACTCACCTGCACGCCCATGACGCACCACAGAACGCGGCACGTAGCACCTGCTCCAAAAAAGTGGAGGCTAAAAGTAACTCAAAATAAAAAAATATATTATATGTTTAATGTTCACTTATTTTGAGAGAGAGAGAGAGAGAGCGCGCATGCAGGAGCAGGGTAGAGGGAGAGAGAGAGAATCCCAAGCAGGCTCCATGCCCAGCTCAGAGCCCAGTGCGGGGCTCGATCTCACAAATCGTGAGATCATGATCTGGGCCAAAGTCAAAAGCTGGAAGCTTAACCAACTGAGCCACCCAGGCGCCCCAAAAATAAACATAAATTTTAAATTATTTAAATGTTTAAATATTAGGGAGTCGGGATGGCCGGTTAAAACACCAAAGGAAGACGTTATCTAAAATCTCATCATTTATTCATCTGTACAAAAGTGTTAACTGAGCATCTATTATGGGGTCTGATTCCTACACTCCAAAAGCTTTAGTCTACAGTTTGGATCAGATCCTCTTTCAACACATGTATGCGTCCTGACCACATGACCTCATTTAGGAGATTCTTGTTCTTTCTGAGCGTCTTTCACACCGCGGGAGCCACAGGAGTCACTTCTTAGGTCAAACGAGAATTTCAAGACAGCTATGGAATTAAATTCTACCCCTGCCCCGACATCCGTCTTCCCCCCTTGGTGAGGAGCCGAACACTCCTATTTGGAGAAGATTCAGCAACGTGGCCGTGGACTCTCGAGTACAGGAGAAATCTTCCGAATACAATCATGGTAAAGCTTGCTGGACTACGTGGCCGGGGGTCAAAGAAAATCGAGCCAGGACCTAGGGAAAGTGGTGCGAGGAGGCCTGAAAGGAATGAAACGCGCCCCCACTGTTATCTCTTCCGTTCCTTCCTGGCCTGTGTTTTACAAGCATTACTGTGGACGCGGGCCAAGTGAGTAGGAGACCCTCGATGGCCTGGGGTCGGCCAGAGGGGACAGTGCCATAATCGGCGACGGTGTGAAGAGAGTAGAGATGGGCCAGATGCTAAGAGAAGAGACTCAGAGGAACTCAGCGCCTCCGGACCACCGTCGGCAGGACTGATCTCGCTCCACAGAGATCCATCCGTCCGCCCCGTCTACTCACTAGCTCCTTCATTCTCTCTTCAACGGCGATGCAGCAATGACTTTATTCTATGCTCAAACTTTTGGGGGAGATATGACCAAAATTAATGGAATTTTCTCATTAGAATAACTTGCTTTTTTTGGGGGGGGGTTATTTTGAGGGAGCAAGAGTGCAAGTTGGGGAGGGGCAGAGGGAGAGGGAGAGAGAGAAGCCCAAGCAGGCTCAGCCCGGTCAGCACAGGGGGCTCCATCCCACGAACCATGAGACCACGCGCCCCGAGCCGAGACCAGGAGTCAGACGCTTCACCGACTCAGCCACCCAGGCGCCCTGAGAATAACTTTCTTAGTATCTTAGAAAGCTTGGCTTTAAAAAAACAAAAGTTGGCAGTGACTAGACTCTGTGAGTGACCTCTTTGCCATGGATACAAATATCCAATCGTTATGTTATACGCCTGAAACTAATACAATGTTAGATGTCTGTATCTCAATTAAAAAAAAAAAAAAAAGTTGGGTAAATCCTCCAGCCAACGTCCCTGTACTTCCAGCACAGCTGTGTCACCCCCTAGAACCATCTTGCACAGAAGACCTATCGTACTCGGATTTGACCTGCAAATGACACATCTAACTCAATAATCACTGTTAGAGCAGAGATCAGAAATCCCCCCTTCTTGCATGAGAACACAGACACCCGCAGGCTGTCACCTCTTGGGACCACCGGGGCTGCGGTGTCCTTCAGACGGAACGCACCAGCCCCCACCAACGATGGCTCCGGGAGGCCTGTTTTGTCCTTGGGATTCTGTCCTTAAACCCGCCTCCCCCGAAGGGGCACACGGTCTCCGTTTACACGAGCCTTTGCCTGGCATTTATCTGCAGGACTGCGGGACGCACAAAACGTCACACGGGCAGAGAGGGGGGAACAGAAAGCTCCCGCCCCGACCCTGTGGCCGGACACAAACCTGTGCTCTGCTCCAACAGTGGGACCCGGGGCGAGATGTGGGTTTCGGATGGAAGATCTAAACTGATGGCTTCCAGAGGTGTCTGACTGGCTCAGCTGGTAAAGCATGGGACTCTTGATCTTGGGGTTATGAGTTCGAACCCCAAGTTGGGCATACGGCTTACTTAAATTACACAAATAAATTTTAAAAAATAGGGGCGCCTGGGTGGCTCAGTCGGTTGAGCGTCCGACTTTGGCTCAGGTCCTGATCTCACGGTTAGTGAGTTCGAGCCCTCCGTCGGGCTCTGTGCTGACGGCTCAGAGCCTGGAGCGTCTTCAAATTCTGCGTCCTATTCTCTCTGCCCCTCCCCTGCTCACGCTCAGTCTCTTTCTGTCTCTCGAAAATAAATAAATGTAAAAAAATAATAATAAACTGATAGCATTGGGCGGTGTCTGCCTTTAGGGCAGCTTAGAAAAAGTACCTGGTGGGTCGTTAAACAGTTGACATTTTTACTACCAACTGTGCTGTTGACCAAAGAGGGAAGAATGGGCATTGCGACTTCGGAGCATAAATTGTTAAAAATCACCCAGCTGGTGAGCTGAGGCTACCATGGTTAGAGGTGGGGCTTTGAGCTCCAAATTAATACACGCCATTCTGCAAATTAAAAATCACCTCAGGGGGCGCCTTGGGTGGCTCTGTCGGAGAAGCCTGCGACTTTGGCTCAGGTCATGATCTCACGGTTTGTGGGTCACGGTTCATGGGTTTGAGCCCCACATTGGGCTCTGCGCTCTCAGCACAGAGCCCCCTTCAGAGCCCCTCTCTCTCTCTGTCTCCCTCTCCCTCACTCCCTCGCTCATACTCTCACTCTAAAAAATAAATAAAACATTTTTAAAAAATCACCTCGGAGAAAACAGTGAGGACTTAATAGATGGTAACGAGTCCTGAAGACAGAAGCATAACCTTTGCATCAAGTCATACGGCCCCAGAATCTTTGTTCTAGAAGAGAACCCAGAAATAATCTACTGCAAACCCTCGATTCTAAATACGCAAAACTAAGCTCAGGAAAGAAGCAAGCGCCGGAGGCTACGCAGCTGGAGACTTGCAGGGCCGGCTTTGCTGGCCCCTCCCCGGGGTGGGGTGGGGTGGGGCTCTGAGTGACCTTGGCCTTAACTTAAGATCAGGATGTGATCCTAATATATTTAAGGGTACGTATATAGAGAGACGACGGAGTGCAGTGTTTGGATTAGGATCAGGACTGTTCCAGAACGCCTAGGTCCCCAAACGAGCCTGGGACAGAAGTCCCCTTTGGGAAGCTCCTTCACACACGGTGGCGTCCACGCCCAGGCCGGCTGCAGCTCACGCGGACCCTATGCAAGCTGCGAGGCCACACGCACGTCCCAAATCCAGCCCTGGTTCAGAGCTCGCGGCCCTGGTCCCGAGCCTTTCCAGACCAGGAGGTTTCCTAACTTCAGGCTGCTTCTGGGGTTGTTTTCTGCTCGGGCCCGCCGCCCCCGAGAAACTGGATCTGAAAACTAAGAAGCGGGGAAAAGCAGCCCTGTGCTTCCGCGACTACATACCGTGTTCGTCACGTCACATTGCTTGTTCCGCAGGGAACAAGGACTTCCTTACTGTAATCACTGTGACGCTCGGTCGCGTTCTCTCCTGGTCCGGGTGCAGGACTGGCAAAGAGGTGCACGCCTCCGGTCAGCGCCATCGGCTGGGGCAGCTGAATAACTGTGCATCCTCCGGCAGGCCGCCTCGTTGTTATCGCTTACGTCTTTGTTTCCGGAGTGTTCGACGTGAGCAGACGGCTGTGCAAGACCTGGGGAAGGACAGGCTCTTCGCTTCAGGCTTAGGTGGCTTCTAATAAACGGATCATTTTACAAAGAAGAAGAGGGAAAGGTTAAAATGTTTCGGATCAATTAACACATCCTATCACCAGGTGGCTTTCAACCCGCGTTCCCTCGTGTTCCTCCAGTTGGCACACGTTTTGGGGCAAATTGTGGGATTTACCTATCGCACATCTATGTGAGTGGCTCCACAGAGGGTTAGTACGAACTTCTGTAGTGACTGGGAAGGCAGTGGTTTAAGACCACACTGGCTTGAGGCACCTGGGGGGCTAGTGGGTTAAGTGTCGGACTCTTGATGTCGGCTCAGGTCGTGATCTCGAGGTCATGAGTTTGAGCCCAGAGTCAGGTTCGGCGCTGGGCGTGGGGCCTGCTTAAGATTCACTCTCTCCCTCTCCCTCCGCCCCTCCCTCGCCCTCTCTCTCTGCCAAAAAAAAAAAATCTAAATCACACAGGTTTAACATTTCTCCAAGTGTGTTCCAAGGAACATTCAAGAAGAGAAAAGAGTGTTTGTGGAGACAAATAAATTGAGTAAACACGGGATCAAACTAAACATTTTGCCTAACTCTTCTTCTCAGAGCCTTTATTGTGCTAACGTCCTTATGAATCACGGAGACGCGGAATCCACACGCACCACTGCCCGACCTGAGCCGCCATCAAGAGTGCCTGATGGGCCCGACGCCCTTCAGACTAACATTGATAATCGCGCTGAGGCCCACATTTGAGGCCATTTTGCTAAGCTTTTCACAGGACACCTCGTTTAACCTTTCCGGTGACCTTGGTCCTGCGCAACCCATTCCGCAGAAGAGGAAACGGGCTCAGAGAAGTTAAATCGCAAGTTCGAAGTCGCCCAGCTGGCAAGCTGCAGAACCAGAATCCAAGGCATTCTGCCTCCAGAACTTACACTCCTGATCGCTCTATTACATACCTGCCCGCGCGGCCCAGACCCCGGAGATAATTCCTGCACCACCCCCCCCACCCACCCCGGTCAACTCTTGTGGAGTTTGGAGGAGAACAATTGTTTTGCGAGAGGAAGACAGGACAAAAGATGGCAAATGAGAGGAGGTGACAGGGAGGCGTCCTTTGGCCCAGATTAGAACAAGGTCATTAGACAAATCATCACTGGTTTTTTGAGGGAGTAAACACGCCCTCTCCCTGCACGGGACAACTCACTCCCGACAGCGGGAGGAGAAAGACAGCAGGTTTCTGTCTTTGACAGGTAGGTACTAAATTAATCTTCTCCCAACAGGACGTAAAGGAAGGTGAGAGGCTTGTTTGATTCCGTGCAAATAGTTCACATCGCTAAGGTGACCAGAGTGACATCCCAGCCACGAAACTGGTGCCAACCACAGGTAGCCAAGGGAAACCAACGTAGCTCGAAGGGTAGATTCCAGGTGAAACTAAAAATCTGAAAAGTACAGTAGAGAAGGCGAAGGCAACGTCACACCTAAAAAAAGAAAGTCATTTAAAAAAAAAAAAAGTTAACTTCAAAGGAAGCAGAAGTTTTTTCTGGGACCCTATTCCTATAGGGCCAGAGTCTCCCCTACAAACCCATAAATGAAGCTGCCGACAAAATGGAAAAGAAAAAAAAAACCTGCCTAGTGCAATTTAATTGAGTTTCCTGGAGGGACGAGCTGAAACCAGCCAGCTTTTCCATATTCCGGGAAGGAATCTGAATCCCGCACGCCCGGTGGGAAAAAAAAAAGAAGAAGAAGGAGGAGGGGGAGCAGTCTTCTGCATTCTAATATCACTGGGGCTTCTTTAAAGGCTTTGGGAGTTTCCTGGGGAGGCCTGGAGCATTCAGGAACTTGAGAATACGAAGGACTTCCTCCGTTAACTTCCTCTTTCACCCGATTTAAATGAATTCTATTGCTCACCTTTTAAAAGTTCAGAATCCTCGGCCCAGAAAATAAATTGAGTTCGGATATTCTTTAAAGGACAGGGGTGGACAAGGAAAGAGAGAACCACCCAAGGCCAAAGCCCAAGGAATCCCTACGGGCCAACCCCACCCCGCCCCCCCATCTTCCCACTCCCCTCCCGCACGGCCCAGGAAAGCCCGGCTGCTGGCGGCTCCGTGAGGGTCTAACCGGGCCAAGGGTCATCTGTGAAAGGAGCAGACTTTGTAAAACGGATTTTCCGCCTGCCGATTTTACGGGAAAAAGCCCATTTTATTTCTCACGGCTGCAGTCCGTGCGGCAAAGAGACCAGAGAAAGACCCAAGTTCTTAGCCATCGGCAGTCAGAAAAACCAAGCCCAGCGAAC
>PITB01022902.1:0-26562 GCA_004024585.1 Paradoxurus hermaphroditus
GGGGGAGGTGGGTGGGGGTCTCAGAATCCAAAGGGGAGGAGGAGCGGGGGGTCTCCGAACTGGGCAGGGAGGAGGTGCGGGGGTCTCAGAACCCAGCAGGGCTGTGTGAACCCGGTTGGGAGTCGGCGACACTATGACAAAGTCAGAACATGAAACCTGTAACACAGCAGAAGCCAGCTGGACTTCTCCCATGAAAAACAGGAATGTGGAAGAATGAAACAGAAAGAAAGCAGGAAAATTAAATCCCAGAGATAAGAACTTAATATATACAAATGAGTTAAAGTCGCTAATGAAGGTAAAAAACTCTCAGATGGAATTTAAAAACTCCCAAGATCCCACAAGATGCTGTGTGGAGGACCGATTTAAAATAAAAGACACAAAAATTAAAAATAAAAAAATAAAACACAGTGATACAACAAGTGTCACCTCAGGGGAACAAGTGTCATTGGTGCAGGCGCAGCTTCAGAGTGTATCCGATGAGAGCTGGCGGAGCTGCAGGGAAGAGATAAGCCAGCACAGGCGGATGGGAACTGTAACTTGTCCCTCCTGATCCCAGACAGACAGACAAACCCATGCAGAGGTGGCAAAATCAATGGAATTGATTAGCACGAGTTATTAGACGCACAGACGTCTAAACCAATAGGCAGAGGACAGAATTTCTTTTCCAGCAAATAGACCACACGCAGACTCAGACCACACAGCAGACTTGCCACAGAGCAAGTGAGTCTCAGCTGCTTCCTGACATCACGCAATAAAACTAGAAACCGATACCAAAGCCCCCCCAAATCCGTTCTGACTCGAAATTGACAACACATTACAGAATCATCCTCGAGTTATAAAGGAGACCATAAAACGAATTAAGAAATATTCGGAACTGAATCCCAGACTCTGCGGGACACAGCTGAGACCCATTTCTCGGGAAATACAGACGCTAACCCACAAGATGAGCTAACGGCCGGCATAAGAAGCCAGAGAGAAAGCAACACCAACAAAAGGAGGGAAAGGAGACATAAAATCGTGAGGGTAAAGGCGGACGTCAGGGACGCGGCCGCTCTGTAGTGCGGAGCATCGACCGAGCCCGAGCCGTCGCCTGTGGCGACATGAACTCCTGCCCAGCCTGACCCACACGAGGGAGAACAAATAAACACAGCAGGGGGAACTGGGCACAAGTGAGTGTTATCAAGAGCTAGTCACTAGTAAATTGATAAAACCTAGAAACAAAAGAAAACGCCAAAACCAGAACCCAAAGACAGCATTTGGAATATCCAGGAACTATTAAGGAAATCGAAGTGTTCGACAATTCTCTTCCAAAGGCCCCTGGCTCAGATGGCTTTACAGGTGGTAAAAACTGAATTTTCACAGAAACCAAATTCTCAAGGGTCAGTACGTTTCTATCTTATTCAAATTTTTCAGAAAAGTGAAAAAGAGGGGCGCCTGGGTGGCTCAGTTAAGCGTCCGACTTTGGCTCAGGTCATGATCTCATAGTTTGTGAGTTCGAGCCCTGCATCGGGCTCTGTGCTGACGGCTCAGAGCCTGGAGCCTGCTTCAGATTCTGTATCTCCCTATCTCTGTGCCCTTCCCCTGCTCATACTCTGTCTCTATGTCTCTCAAAAAATAAATAAACATTAAAAAAAAAGAAAAGAAAAGTGAAAAAGACTGGAGGGTGCCGGCTACTTCTATTCCCAAACCGTACAAGGACAACGCAACAGAAACGTAGAGGGCGATTTAACTTATAGCTGCAAAAACCATATATAAACATCATCAAATCTAATCAACCAGGCATTAAACATAGCACTGCAGAGCTGGCTTAACTTCGGAAAATCTACTGCCACACTTTACCGCACGAGAAAATGAAAAAAAGATGTTTATCACCATCGATGCAAAAAAATCTGATGAGGTTTAACACCTATTTGTGATGGAAAAACGCTTAATAAGCCAGGAATATAAGGGACAATTTTAATTTGCCAAAGGCTGTAGGTTAAAAACGCAGCGACCATGTTCAGTGGAGAAGCCAGCCTCCTGGCCTTCGGGCGCGGGAGCCGCGGGGCCGGGAGCTTCTGCACAGAAGAGGACGGCGTCTGAAAGGGCGAGAAGGCTCCACGCCGGGCCGCCTCTGGCTTTGTGAGCCAGCGCTCGCCGGGATGCAGCCAGGTCCCTTGTCACAGCTGCTGGTTCCCGGCGGCCTTTCCTTAGCGGGGGGACATGAGAGTGACCTGACCGTGCAGCGTTCCCCACGGACGGAATAACCCCGAGACCGGAAAACCGATGTCACACCTGGAACTAACACGCAAGCGTCTGCCAATTACACTTCAATAAAAAACCATAGAGAGAGAGAGAGAAAACGAAAGCGGGTTTGGTCTATAAACTGGGCTTAACGGTTTTTAAAGTCGACGTAGTTTCTTCAAACAGGCCCGAGGCGGCGGCGGTTCCGGCCGGGGCGAGGGTGGGAGGCCCCTTCACCCTCGGGGACGCCCAGGGACTCCCGAGGCCCAAGCAGCCCGGGGAGCGGGGACGGGGCGGGGGGGGCCGAGCGTGCAGTAATGGGCTCCCCCGGGAGCCCCCAGGTTCCGCCGTGCAGGGTAATTAAGAGAGCGGGTAAATTGATAAGAATTCCCAGATCCTCCTCGGAGCCGCTGCAACCGCGAGGGGACGGCCGGCTGCCGGTGGTGTCGCCGTGGGTGCGCCTGATTCTGCGGGGACACGCTGGGCTCCCCCATGCTGGGAGCGGAGAACGGACGCGTGGCCGCGGGGCAGGAGAGGCAGATGGTGATGTCCACTGGGACGCCTCACGAGCCCACAGCTGCCCCCTCGTGTTTGGGTGGCGCCGACCACTGCTGCTCCTTGTTTGAAAAACGGTTTGGGGCACTGGCTCAGTCGGCTGATGTCTGACCTCGGCTCAGGTGCCCATCTCACAGTTCACGCGTTCGAGCCCCACGTCGGGCTCGCTGCTGTCAGCGCAGAGCCTGCTTCGGAGGCCTGTCCCCCTCTGCCTTCCCCTCCCCTGCATGCACGCCCTCACACGCTCTCTCTCTCTCTCAAAAGTAAACATTAAAAAAAATTTAAAAGGTGTTTACTGAGTTATAACTTACATGCAGTAGAATGCCCCCATTTGGGGGGCCTGGGTGCTTCAGTTAGTTGAGCGTCTGACTCTTGATTTTGGTGCAGGTCTTAATCCCAGGATCATGGGATTGAGCCCCACGTCGGGCAGTGCTGAGCGTGGAGCTTGCTTGGGACCCTCTCTCCCTCCCTCTGCCCCTCTCCCCGATTCGAGTCCTACAAACGTGTTTTTAATGCGCCATTTTTAAGTGTACATTTCAACGGTTTTAGAAAATGTGTACATCTACGCGCATGGAACGTTCTCTTCACCCTGCAGCCCCGACCAGGCGCCGGCCGGCCTTCTGTTGCTACTGATCAGGCGGGTCTCTGCTAGAGGCTCCCGTAAACAGAATACACTACAGCCGGTACTCTGTAAAGTCTGGTTCTTCCAGAGACTGAAGAAATGACTCATCCCTGTTCTGGGTGCCCTAGCTCCTTCGCTGGTGGGGCAGCGCTCCACTGGGGGCTGCCTGCTTTGGTTTCCCACTCGTCTGTGGGTGGGCACTGGTACTGCCCCTATTTGGGCAGGGCACAAATGAAGCTGCTCTAAACAGTGATGCTAAAGTCTTTGGGTACATGGATATTTCCTTTTTTCCCCCTATTTGAGAGGCAGAGAGAGCGTGGGTATGGGAGGGGCAGAGAGAGAGAGAAAGAGAGAGAGAGAGAGAGAGAGAGAGAATCCCAAGCAGGCTCTGCACTGTCAGCGCGGAGACTAACTTGGGGCTCCATCTCATGACTGTGTGAGACCACGACCTGAGCCCAGATCAAGAGTCGGATGCTCAACCGACTGAGCCCCCCGGCGCCCCGGGGGCTTGGGTCTTTCTCTTTCTCCTGCACAGCTACCCCAGGATTGAACGGCCGGGTTGTGCGGTAAGTGTAGTGTAACTTTTTTAGCACCCGCCACACTGCTTGCCGAAGTAGCGGCTCCGTACCGCCTGCTGCCAGAGCGCGTCCAGTTTCCCATTGCGTCCTCCCTGCCACCTGACATGGTCTCCTCTTGAAATTCTTTTGGTCATTCGGGCCGACGCGTAGAGGCAGCCGGCGTGATTTAGAGTGCATTTCCCTGATAACGACGTGCGCGTCCTTCGTGGGCTTAATGGCCATTTAATTATCTTCTTTTGAGAGAAATCACTGAATTCTATTCCTGAAACCAAACACCACACTGTATGCTAACAAATTTTCAATAAAAACCCTCCAAAAACCAAAAATACAAAAAAACCCCACTTCTTTAGAAAGTGCCTTTTCAAGTATTTTGGCTATTTTTTATTGTATTTGTCCCCTGTCGAGCTTGTATATTCTGGATACGAGTCTTTGACACGCACACAGGTGTCTCTTCCAGCCGGAAGCTCGTTCGCTGCTGTCCGCACGGCGCCACTGGAAGAGCATGACTCGGCGCTGTCGACGGTGTCCCGCCTGTCAGTGTTTTCATCTATGGTTCGGATTTTTTGTGCCCCGAGGAATCTCTCTCTGCCTATCCAAAGTCACAAAGATTCTCTACTGTGCTTTCTTCTAGAAGGGTTATAGTTTTAGCTATTACGTTTAGGCTTATGATAGATTTTGGTCTTTTTTTTTTTTTTTTTAAGTAGGCTTCAAGCCCAGGGTGGAGCCCAACATGGGACTTGAACTCATGACCCTGAGATCAAGACCTGAGCTGAGATTAAGAGTTGGATGCTCAGGGGCACCTGGGTGGCTCAGTCGGTTGGGCGGCCAACTTCAGCTCAGGTCATGATCTCATGGTCTGTGAGTTCGAGCCCCACGTCGGGCTCTGTGCCGATGGCTCATCAGAGCCTGGAGCCTGCTTCAGATTCTGTACCTCCCTCTCTCTCTGCCCTTCCCCTGCTCACGCTCTGTCTCTATGTCTCTCAAAAATAAATAAATGTTAAAAAAATAAAAAAATAAAGTGAAAAATCTTAAAAAAAAAAAAAAAAAAAAAAAGAGTTGGATGCTCAACTGAACGAGTCACCCAGGCTTAATTTCTGTATTTGGTATAAGGGAAGGGTTGGGTTCATTTTCCCCCCTAGTTTTTCCAGCACAATTTATGGAATAAACTATTCTTTCTCCTTTAATTGCCATAGATTCTTTGCATTAACCGAAAAGTCAGTCGCTGTGTGTGTGTCCACCCCGCTCCTCTCTTGGAGAGGCGTACGTACGCTTATGCCACCACCATGCTGTCATGGTCACCGCGCCTTTACAGTGAGTCTTACAATCAGGTAAAATCCTTCACCTTTGTTCTTTGTCGAGACTGTTTTCGATATTCTATATCCTTTGCATTTCTGTGTAAATTTTAATTTTCGATTTCAATTTTAGAAAGCCTGCTGGCATTCTGACTGGGATTGTGCCAAGTGTACAGATACATTTTGGAAGATATGACATTTTCACACTGAGTCTTCTAGTTCATGAGGATGGCATATCTCTCCATTATTCAGGTCCTAATTTTCTCTGCGATGGTCTTTTTCAGGGCACAGATGGTCCATTTGGCATATCCCTAAGTACTTCACAGTTTTGGAGGCTACTGTAAACCGCATTTTTCCTGAATTCCAATCCCCGCTGCTGCGTACGGAAACGTAGCCGACGTGGCACACTGACCTCGTGTCCTGGGCCTTTCCTGAAGTCACTTCCAAGTTCTCATGGTTGGTTGTTTTTTTTTTAAGGCTCCTTAGCATTTTCCGGGTGCTGCTCATATGGAATGGGAATAAACACAGCTTTACTTCTTCGGCGGTCTGCGTGTCTGCCTCACCCTGCGCCCACTCCTGCTCTGCTTTATGCCGGAGTCGGGACTGGCAGCGCCGAGCGGGGCTGAAGTGGCCAGTGCCGGCATCACCTGTGCCTCGGGGATAGGCCAGCCGAGGGTCTTCCGCAAGAGCCCTCGGTCACATCAAGGAAGGTCCCCGCTAGCCCGCGTTCGCTGGGCTTCCTCCTCGTCTGCCCTGCTCGCCTTCCTATTTCTTCTCGGGATGGTTTTGTTAACTTTGGTCTCTCAGAGACGGTGCCAATTTTCTGTAGGTCAGCTCGTCAAACCGCAAGCTGTTCTTCCGCTATTGTCTCTTTACTATCTATAGGCCCTGCGGGGACAGCGCCCCTTCCACTCGCAACGCTCACAACTCGTAGAGCCGCCGCTTCGTCGGCGTCAACAGCACA
The DNA here is from genome assembly GCA_004024585.1 of Paradoxurus hermaphroditus. Lineage (NCBI taxonomy): Eukaryota > Metazoa > Chordata > Mammalia > Carnivora > Viverridae > Paradoxurus > Paradoxurus hermaphroditus. The sequence goes on from PITB01022902.1 coordinate 6,235, forward strand.
TGTTTGTCGGTTTTGTTGATATTTTTCAAAGAATCAGATTCTGTGTCTCCCTCTCTCTCTGCCCCTCTCCTCCTCACACTCTGTCTCTACAAATGTAATGAATCAATGTTAAAAAAATTTAATAGAAGCCTTCTGTTTACTTCTAATTTTTTTGGATATTTTTTCTGCTCTGTTCTGGATTTCCAACGTAATATCTTTGTGGCCAGCAGATATATTCTGTAGGATTTCAATCTTTTTAAATTTACTGAGACTAGTTTTATGGCTCAATATACGGTCTATCTTGTGGAACGTTCCACGTGCACTTGAATCTGTATTCTGCTGTTGTTTTTAGAGGGGTCTACACATGTCAGTTAGGTCAAGCTGGTTGACAGTGTTGAAATCTTCTATATCCCCACTGATTTTTCTGTCTACTTGTTCTATTGATTACTGATGGAGAAGCCCTGAAGTCTCTAAGCGTATTATGGACTTCTCTATACAGTAAAACCTTAGTTTGTGAGCATAATTTGTTTCAGAAACATGCCTCTAATCCAAAGCACCTGTATATCAAAGAGAATTTCCCAAGAAATAACGGAAACTCGGATGAGTCATTCCACGACCCCCAAATATTCATAATAAAAATGATTGCAGGGGCGCCTGGGTGGCTCAGTCGGTTGAGCGGCCGACTTCGGCTCAGGTCATGATCTCGCCCTCTGTGAGTTCGAGCCCCGCGTCGGGCTCTGTGCTGACAGCTCAGAGCCTGGAGCCTGCTTCCGATTCTGTGTCTCCCTCTCTCTCTGCCCTTCCCCTGTTCACGCTGTGCCTCTTTGTCTCTCAAAGATAAATAAACATTAAAAAAATTAAAAAAAAATAAAAATGATCGCAATAGTGTAATATAAAATAATAAAGAAAATATGAACTATAAAGAAAAATAAAAATATTGACCTGAAGTTGCCTTTGAAAAACCTAGGGGCTGCAGTGAGGCAGACCAGAGAGAGGAGGGTTACTGTGCAGGATGACTTTCGCTATTACTACTATCTATTAGCTCAATGGAATCTTTTCCTTTTCGTGCAATTTCAACTAGAAACATATCCAGTGACACTTGCTTTTGCGTCCTTTTGAGGACTTCGGGGGACTGGGACATGGCATCGTCATGGAGCTGACTCACCACTGGCACCGCTACAGCCGTATCCGGGGGCCACTTTTCTCCAGAACTGTGCACTGCTTCCCACAGCTGCAACATCTCCCTAATCTCGTCGGAAGTGAGGGAGTCTCCGCCCTCTCCTCCTCCTCCTCCTCCTCTGCAGGTGAGAGGCAGGTGTAGACTTCTTACAAAGTCGTGCGATTTCGGCCACTCGCATACCCCGCTCGTACTTCTCGACGATTTCCTTTTTAACTTCCACCGTAATCACCTCCTTCTTCTTACCCTCTTTCTTTTCAACCCTTTTCTGCACGGGGACCAGCGTGGACGCTTGCGCGGATGGTGACTACAGTATTCATAAACTTGTTATACACTCTATGTAATGTAACTGGCAACGAGGCAGCAGAGGAAAGGGTCTCCATCTGCAGGCAGCCTGACCTAGAAGAAGCAAAGCGTTCCTAAGCTCGCTCTTGTGTGGAAAAGCAAAGGACTGTCCATAGGTGCTTGGAAGTGACAAAAAAATACACTAGTGCCAGTTGTGGGCAGCTTCCAGTATTCTGAAAACTCACAGATTCCTGTCAAACACCAAGGTCTGAGACCGGGCATCTGAGCCTGGGAGACGATCACCCACAATCCCGCAGCGAGCGAGCCTGAGAGAGACAGAGACAGAGAGAGAAGAAGCCTCGGTTCGGCGGGGATCGTGCGACGTGCGGGATCACGTACTACTCGTACTGCAAGACTTCGCTGGTTTATTAAGTTAAAATTTCTTAGAAACGTTTGCTCATCTTGCAGAACACTCGCAGAACGAGTCACTTGCAATCCGAGGTTTTACTGACTTCCGTTCGTTTCTGTGAGTTTGAAACTGCACGGGTTTTACACCTTTCTGGTTAGGAGCACGCGCGTTTAGGGTTATAATGTCTTCCTGATTAGCTGACTTTTATATCGTCATGAAATGTCCCTTTTTCACCTCAGGTTAATATTCCTTGTTGGGAAGTCTACTTTGCCTGACCCTAAAAAGCCACCCGGCCTTCTTAATCTAACTGTGTGTCTATAATTAAAGTGGGTTTCTTTCTTTTTTTCTTTCTTTTTTTAATTTTGAGAGAGTGTGTGAGCAGGTGTGCAAGTAGGGGAGGGGCAGAGAGAGGAGAGAGAGAGAATCCCACGCAGTCCCTACGCTCGGTGTGGAGCCTGACATGGGGCTTCATCTCACAAACCCGTTGAGATCATGACCTGAGCCCAAATCAAGAGTTGCACGCCTAACCGTCTGAGCCGCCCAGGCGCCCCTCGACATGACGGGTTTTAAACGTGCCTTCTTGCTAACTTGTTTTTTATTTATCTGTCCTTTGTTCCCTTTTCCCTTTTTTGGCTACTTTTGGGCTGATTTTTTTTTTAAGATAGATTTTATTGACTGACCCATTCATCCATCCATTCATTAATTTATAGAGGGCGAGAGGGACACTCTCAGAGTGGAGCCCAATGCGGGGCTCTGACTCATGAACCACGAGATCACGACTGAGCCACCCGGGCACCCTGGGGTTGATGTTTTTTAGTCCATTTTATCTGCACCACTGGCTACGCTTCTTTGTTGCTGTTGTTTGTTTTTGTTGTTGTTTTAGAATGGCTGTCCTGGGGTTTACAATGTGCAGTCGTAACTTCTCGTTCTCCTGTGACACGAGGCCGCACAAGGTCTGTATGAGAGCCTCGCGAGAGTACACTTCCTCTTCCCCTCCCTACCGTGTATGCCGTCTTTGTCATACACGTTACTTCTGTGCATAGATCACAAGCCCCATAATACACCGTTGGTATGTGTACTGCAAACAGTTCGTGTTTAAAGGAAACCGTAAGCCCCTCTGCATTGCTCTCTGTGGATCCAGGTTTCCATCTGGCACCATCTTCCTTCAGCCGGAAGAGTGTCCTCTAATATTTCATGTAGTGCAGGTCGGTTGGTGGTAAGTTCTACCAGATTTGTTGGTCTGTAAAAGTTCTTCTTTTGCCTTAATTTTTGGAGGCCATTTTTGCTAGCTATAGAATTCTATTTCAACTTTTCCTTCCTTTCAGCACCTTAAACCTGATGCAATTTTGTCTTCCGGCTTGCACGGTTTCTGAAAAAAAGTCTGCCTCATTCTACCTGTGTTCATCTCTGTGTGATGTGTCCTTTATTTTCCCTTTGACTTCTTTTAAGATTCTCTTTATCGCTGATTCTCAGAAGCTCGATTACGACACTCCCTGGGTTACACGTGCACGTGTGTGTTTAGCTAGCTGCTTGGGGTAGCTGAACTTGGGTGTGTGAGTTAAGAGTTGGCATCAAATTTAGGGGAAAATCTGGTCATTATATCTTGAAATCCTTTTCCTCCCCCTAAGTTTCCCCCTTCTGTTAGACTGATGGACACTGTCTGTCATGGGGACAAGGCCGTTCTCTCGTCCCCCGTTTCTCTCTGCACATCGTGTAGGACAGATTCTATTCCTGTGCCTTCGAGTTCTCTGTTCTTCCTTCAACCATCTTTATTCTTGGGTTAATCCCATCCAATGAGCTTTCCTTTCCGAATATTAGGTTTTCATCTCTACAAGTTTTGTTTGGTGCCTCTCCTATTTTCAATCTTCTCATTAGGCACATGCTTTTCTTTAAATACTTGGCTACAGTCATTCCAGTTCTTTAAATGTCTTTGCTTGTTCCCTCATTTCTGTTATTTCTGGGCCTCTACTGACTGATTCTCCTATTGGATCTGGATCACATTTTCCTGCTTCTTCACATGTCCTGTAATTTTTGATTGGGTGTTAGGCACTGCAATATTTTCTTGAAAAAAAAATTTTGTTTTAGAATGTTGGGTTTTGTTTTGATTGGCAGTTAGGTTCCTTGGTTGGTCATTTCAAAGACTGTTTTTAAGTATTTCTAGGCTAAGTCTACAGGGGCCTTCACTCCAGAGATACCTACCCTACTACTGAGGTGTGACTTCTTTGCGTCCCCACTGAATGAAGCTGCTTATGGGGACTCAGCACTCTGACTGAATATCTCCCTAACCTGTGAGAGCTCCGGGTATGGTTCAGCTTACAAGTTGCTTGTCTTTCCTTCGCCTGGAATTGTGGAGTTTATTCTATACATCTGAGGGCTGACATGTAGTGAGGACTCAAGAAAATGTCTATGCAGGTTTCTGGAGCTCTCTTCTGTGTACACACTCCTTTCTGGACTCTGTCATGCAACTGCCAGCCTGTTCTGCCGTCCCAAACTCCAATTCCCACTTCCACAACTCAGTATGGCTTCTGAGTTCTGTTTGGTATCCCCCTTATGGCGGCAGCCCAGAAACTGCCTTCAGGCAGAAAGCCAGGGGGAGCCTGGAGCTCGCCTCACTGGTCTTCCTGCTTTTAGGGACCACATCCCTGTGCTGACTGTTGGCCAATGTCCGAAAACAGTTTTTCCATATATTTTGTCCAACTTTCTAGTTGTATGGAGGGGTGTTAAAGTCCAGTCCTCATAACAGCCTCGCCTGAGGAAGTGAGGGCTAGCCACGCTGTGGCCCCAGGACACATACCACTGAAAAACAAGCCGATTTCATGATTTCTTAAAGTATTCACTTTGCTGTAAGAGTTTTTTCAGTACAAGTCCTTTCCCAGGTGGCAGTAAGTGCTTCACCACAGCGCTCTCAAGAGAAGAGCTAACAAAGATCTACCTGATGGCGGCTTCTCGAGAAGTCTAGAGGACACTCTGCACTTCTCAGAAAGGTTCAGGTTGTGATCACCGGCGTGGGCAGGAAGCTGGCATTGCTCGCCCAGCTCGGAACGCAGCTCGGAACGCAGCTCGGAACGCAGCGCTGCTGCGTCCTTTGACCAGAATGCCGGCTCTGGGATTTCCGCAGTTGTGCTTACAGTGGTGTCGAGGGGCAGCAGGCACCAGCCTACAGTGATTTCATTGGTGTGTCCACCACTCACATCCACTCCTGTCCTGAGAGTGGGGACAGACAGAGCCGGAAAGATAAAGGGTGCTGAGCAACAGAAGGGCAGGGCCTCTCACCCCCTGGGGTCCTGGGCTGGTCACAGTCACAGTGCTGAATGAGCTGAGCCTCCTGGCTCTCGCGGACAGCTCCCAACCCTATCTGCCTCACGAGGTCCCTGTGACAGTGGTTGGCGAGCGTGTGTGCTGAGCCCTCCAGTGGAAGGGACTTCTCCCTGCCCCCGGCCTGTGTTCCTGGAGCCCCGCCAGCGAGCCCTGGCCGGGGATTGCATCAGGACATTTCTGGTGGAGAGGACGGCCCTCCCTGGCTCGGGCTGGCTTCCTTCCCTGCGGCTCGGGCTCCTGGTGCCTGAGGAGGTCTCACAAGGCTCTCCTGCATCTGCCTATCTCACCGCCACTCACATTCCAGAAAGGTCCTCAGACCTGAGGGAAGTTCTCTGGTTTGTGTGCAGAAGAACAGGATGTAACGTTCCCGGTGCGTTGACGATGGGGCCACAAGCTGTTCTCTGAGGTCGCCCGTTCTGCGTGGTTTCAAGCATTTCTTACTGACCATGAAGTGGCTATCACTCAAACATAGTGCCGGGCTGTCAGCCTGTCCTCCTGGGTTCGGCGCCTGGGTATCACGAGAAACACAAACACGTCCGCGGGGAGGCCAGATGGCAATGTCCCTGGTCTGCAGGGTGTGTGGACGAGGTGGCTCTAAGGTCCCATGTCCACAGTGTGTGTTCGTGTCCTCAGAACATGTGGGACAGCCACAGCCGAATCCGTCTGATTTCAGAGGAGGGTCCAAAACACATACACCCCCTTCAGGGAAGGCAGGGCGCGGTCTCCGCTCAAGAACACACGGACACATATGAGATGGCACCCGGGGGGCCCACTCGGCCCTAGTCAGAGGCAGGTGACACGCGCACGTGGACGAGGCCCGGAGGGCCTGGTGCGTTTGCCCTGCAGTCCTCACGCGGGGACATACTGTGACCCTCGAGCGAGGAGAACCCCAGTGACACCAGCAGTCGCCTGATGCCCCAGTCCGGGACGGCGCTTGGCCAGAGGCCAGGCCTCCCTCTGGAGCCATCGGCCCATCCGGCAGGTCCGGGTCATCGGAACGTTTTCTTTGTTTTTTGTCAAGCATGTAAAATCGCGAATGTGGTAACTTGGCTCCTAGCTGGCAGGCCGTATACCACTAGGCACGGCTGGATCTGGCTCACAGCAGGTGTAGCTCGTGGACTGAGCTATAATTTGGCCCACACTTTGATTTTTTTAATGAGTTGCCAATATTCAAAAACGAAAACATTCTATATAAAAAGCACGATTTCCAGTTTCTTTTGAAAAAGGGGAGGACCTGGCTCGTTGGACCGCCTCCCACAGAGAAGCAGAAGTAGGACGGCGTCATCGCGGGCAGAGCACCCCCGCCAGCCCTCCGCTGCCCCAGACAGCCCGCCCTGCCCAGTCAGCACGGCCACCGCACGCCTTCACCCACCACCCGCTGCCGGGACTCCTCTCGGCCAGTGGGCTCAGGGTCTGAGGTCTGACAGCTTGGACTCCGGGCTTGATCTGCTAACTGGGAGCTGGGAGACTCAGGAGAGCAAGCTAGCGTCTCTGGGCCTGTGTCTCCAGTGTCTGACCGCACAGCCCCGACCTCCGGCCTCCAGGAGCTGCTGGGAGAGGCTGCCGCCCTGAGGCTCACGCCCGCTCTCCGGAGTAGTGGCCAGAGGCTCCACAAAGTTTGGGCTGTTAAGGAGAGGGGGCCGTTCTTGTTTTTTCTGGATGGTCAGAGAGGAACAGCCTGGCAGTGTGGTTATCTGATCAGACGTCATCTCTGTACGGAGAGTTACAGAAATGTTCTTACTACACAGTACTTGAACTTAACTTTGGATTAGTAGCTGGTTGACAGGATCATATGTATGTTTTCTTAACATTTTATGAATCCTTCTTAAGGGGAAAAATGTTTAATTTCAAGAAACACTAATGTAATTTTCAAAAGAACAAAAATTTAAAGAAAAAGAAGAGACACCAGCATCGCTCACTTTAGACGCTGGAGTCCTCGCCCCTCGTCATTTGATTCTGTCATCCCGGGGGGGGGGGTGCGCCACGGGTGGGAAGGGGAGGGTCCCCCCCCACTGTGTGCACTGTGGGATCTTTCCAGGTCCTAGGAGACATCTGGGGAGCTCCCTCCACCAGAGCCCAAGGGGCAGAACACGGAGAACGAGTGGGCGTGGAGTGGGTGAGGTCCCCGGGGCAGACCCCGCCTCCCTTTCTGGAGGAGGACGCCCCCCCCATTCCTCCAATCGCTTCCTGCCATTATCCATCTGACCTCTGGGACAACCTTGGCCCTTCCCCCAGAGGTCCGCCCCTGTTCCGGTCGGGAGTGCAAGGAGGGCTGCGGACCCCTGGCTGGGGCCACCGGCCTTGCACAGGCGCTCAGTGCCCTGGGCCTTGGGTTTCCTCACTTGAAAATGAGATCCCGGCAGCCGTGCAGACGGGTTCGCTACCGTGGGGGTGACTGCGTTCGTCTGTAAAATCAGGTCTCCGGCCCGCCCCCTCCCCCGAGCTGGGCCCGGTCCCTTCCAGAGCGCGCTTCTCTGGCCTTCTGTGTCCTTTCACAGGCCGCAGTGAACCCGCACTTGCTGCTAGCTTTCGGTCACCTTCGGAAAAGGTACAATCCTAACACGCAAAGCACACGGAAGGCGGCCAGCTTCATATGTAATTTCAAAACTGCAAATTAAAGCCAATAACGAAATAGATTTTTCATGCGTTTCGTGAGTGAGGAAAGACTCTACGCCCTGCGGCCGTGGGCGCGGACCGGGCCGATCTTCCAGGGCGATTTGGAAATACCTTGCGAACTTAGACACTCACACCTTTGCCCCAGTGATTCCGGCGGCCGTGCTGACAGCGCTCCCGCGGCCCCCCTCCGCGCAGCCCTGTCCTCGGGGCGGAGACCACAGGCCACCCAGAGCCCAGGAGCTCGAGGCGGTTAGAGAAGGTCCCCGGCACCGCGGGGCCGGACGCGGACGGGCCGCTGCCTCCTGGCACGCACCCCGACCTGAGCGGACGCACACGCGTGCTCGCCCTCTGCTTTCACGGCCACAGAGCGCAGGGCAGGTGTGGAGAGGGGCAGGGGGCCGGCCACTCGTGGTCAGAGGGGGCGAGGCGGGGAGGGCACGGACGACTTCTCCCCGAAAACCTCACACACTGTTTTATTTCTTAGCCACACGGAGGGGGTCACTCCTGACCCGCCCCTCTGCTCCAGGGGCGCCCACTGAGCGCCCGCGTGCGTGGCCGGGACACCTGGGCGGCGGAGCGCTCTAACGGCCCTCCCAGATGTCCCGGCACCGGCGTCGCCCTCCGGGCGGGGCCAGGCTTTCGGAGGCGGGCGCGGCTTTGCCGGCGGGCCCGAGCCTGCCTCTTCTACTGCCGCCTCGCCGGGTGCTCCTGTCCTGACCGGCATGGATGACTTATTTAGACGTGACTGACCTTAAGGAAATCCTTCCAGTTGGGTTGCTTTCGGAGTTAAAAAATGTTAGAAATTTGTGATTTTTATTTAGTTACTTGATTTGTAGAAATGTGTGCTTTTTATTTATTTTTTTAAAGGTTTATTTATTTATTTTGAGAGAGAGAGAGAGAGAGTGAGCGCAGGCAATCAGGGAAGAGGCAGAGAGAGAGAGGGAGGCAGAACCCTGGGCGGGCTCCGCACTATCAGTGCAGAACCTGATGCGGGTCCCGATCTCACGAACGACCCGAGATCAACAGTCGGATGCTTCACCAGCCAAGCCTCCCAGGCGCCCCAGAAATGAGTGATTTTTAAACCACATCGAAGATTAACCTTCTGGTCACCTATAAATACTCAGTTCTGGTTCTGTACGTTTTTAGGTTTGACTTTAAGCCACCGAGCTCTGCACGGGAGGCATTTCGGCGTGTGGCCGGCATGCTGGCGGCTCCGGGTGCTCGGTTCCGGCTCACCGGCCAGCCGCTGTCGGCCTCTCCTTATGTATCGTGTGTCCACAGCTAGAAGGGTTCCTGCTGTGTGTGGCCTCCTCCCCGTGCATTTTATTGGCCTTGAAAACCACTCATTTCACTTCAAGAGAAACCGTCCATGTTTCAGTTAAAATCACGCGAACTGACTCCTCAGTGCAGAGAAAACGGCTTTACGACATGGAATACTTCCACCCAGGAGAGTCGACTTCTAAAGATCTACCTTTTCAACAGCACCTGGTGGTGCCCCTAATCGCTCGGCTTTCCCGAGAGCCGGGCCGCCGGGCGGTCGGCAGGCTCGGGGCCGCCCTGGCTCCGGTCACCTCCCTGCTCAGCCTGACTGAGCGCCCGCTGGGCCCTGCCTGTGCCACCGCCGCCCCCGCCCCGCTCCATGTGGTCCTGGGATGCGGGCAGGTGCTCAGAGAGGAAGGTGGGGAGGAGGTGGCCGCAGATGTGGGCAGGAGGGGGCTGGGCCTCGCGGGGGGCTCGGGAGAGGGGTCGCGGCCCCAGGCTCCGCAGCAAGGAGAGAGGACAGAGGAGCAGGGTCGGCTTCAGGGAGGAGCAGGGGGTGGGAGCAGGGGAAGGGGCCGTACCCCTCGAACCAGATGGAGACGCGGGGCACGGTGACCCCGAAGTCCTGGGTGCAGTTGTGATCCGGACCCCAGGCACCCGTGCAGGCCCAGGGGGTCAGGCTTGGGCTCGGGCCCGGCCCTCTGACGGGGCTGCGGAGCGGCCTGGCCTGGCCTTCTGGAGCAGCACGGGGGGCGGGGGGCTGGTCCCGCCTCAAAGCCAGGAGGAGTGTGTCCTTTCGGCACGAGAGCCGCGTGCCCGCGAGACGCCGTGGACTAGAAGTAAGCCTTCAGCTATTACGTGCAGATGTCACGTACCGTTAAACTGTCGCATGATCACTTTCAGCGGGTCATGACGGCTAGGACTCAGCGTCTGCTCCTCGCAATGCACCGCGAATGTACGCACGCAGAAGCCACCGCGTCCCAGGCCCTAGAACAGAGCATCCGCTTGCTTGTCTGGGGACGGGCTGCCCAAGTCGTACTTTGTCATAAATGCTCGTGGTCACTGGTTTCTCTCTTAGGAAGAGTTACCGCCTGCCAAAGAGTATCACTGAAGAAGCCGGCGAGGTTTTAAAAGGTATTCTGAGGGGCGCCTAGCTGGCTCGGTGGGTGAGGCCTGTGACTCTTGATCTCGGGGTGGTGGGTTCAAGCCCCATGTTGGGCACAGAGATTACTTAAAAATAAAATCTTTAAAAAGCCGCCCTTATGGTAATAAGCAGGGGGTGCCTGGGTGGCTCAGCCGGTGAGGGACGAACTTTTGATTTCTAGTCGGGTCATGACGTTTGTGAGTTTGAGCCCTGAGTCAGGCTCCACCCTGACAGACAGAGCCTGCTCGGGATTCTCTCTCACCCTCTCTGTCTCTGCCCTCCCTGGCTTGTGCGTAGTCTCTCTTTCAAAATAAATAACAACTCAAAAAAAATAAATAAATAAGAAACAAACAAACAAACAAAAGTACTCTTACGGAAAGTAGAATACCGTACAGGTACTTCCATTATGCGTACGCAAACACTCGGGACGCGGGGGAGCGTGCAGAAGCTTTGCGAATCGTCGGGACGACCACACTGCATTCGTTCCAGCCTTCTCCTCCCGCTAAATTCTTCCCAGCGTGAACCACATGCGTCCTTCGCACGTTTCCATCACAAAGCACTGCTCGCGCAGAAGGCCCACCCCGAAGCCTTCCCGGCTCTCTCACCGAGGCCCTGACTGCTCTTCTCAGGCTCCGAGACAGTCTCCTGGAGGAAGAGGGTCTGTCGGCAGCTCTGGGGAAACACTTCCCTTCCCAGTGAAAAGACAGAGAAGCATGAGGAGGGACGCACGCCTTTTGCTGTGGCACTCGGAGCTGCGGCAGCCCTTCTGGGCCCCGAGGAGGAGAGAGAATCCCAGAGGAGGCGGCCCGGGCGCACCCGCCTCTGGGCTCCACAGGCAAGTTGGAGGACTCTTACGTTTCGGTCAGTGCGCCGGTCTCACCGCCGCGCTGCGTACACGGTGCATCAGGAACGTGACCAAACGCCCGCCACCTCTCCCGCTGGCTCCGTGAGCACGTGTAACTTTCTGGGGGTGCCGGGATGAGATGAAGGTGCTCTAAGTCACCTTCACGAGGCCGTCTGTGACCCGTGCTCCGCAGGTCAGGGCTCCTGAGGGGTCTCCCCGGCGCCGGCACCACCGCTGTGCTCCCCCCCACCCAGGAGGGTCCCCGCCGTCACCTGCAGCAGCCAGCCGGCCGCCCTGCTCACGGCGGGCCTGGCGCCACGTGGCCCTCCACTTGCGCCTGCTTCCGCGCCTCCCGCGCCCTCCTCCTCTCTGGGCCGCGGCTTTGCATCATAACGAAAGACAGGAAATGAAGGGACTTTGACGGGGACCCACCACCAGACCGTCTCTCCCACCCGCACGCGGACGGACAGGCCGCACCTCCACACCGTCCTGGGTGCCGCCTCTCGGAACTGCTGCTTTTCCAGAGCACAGCCCCTGGGACGAGTCGTCCGCCCCGTTCCTCCCTCCAGCCACGGCCACCCCGAAGCCTGGCACGGCCGCCCCGTCCACGGAGACCGCCCCCAACTCCACGCTAGCCTTCGCCTTGCGTGCTGACCTCTCCCGGCCTCCCTCCGCAGGCCCTGGGGTGACCGTGTCCTCTTGTTAGGACTTTCTATCACCAGAGACACCCAGACAGCTTCACCAAGCACATACACATGTACAGGTTAAAGAATAAAAATAAAACACCTTGAAGAATAAAACAAACGTTGGGGCGCCTGGCTGGCTCAGTCGGAGGAGCGTGCAACTCTTAATCTTGGGGTCGCGATTTCTAGCCCCACGTTGGGTGCGAGATTACTTAAAAAAGTAACAGTTTTAAAAAAGAATAAAACAAACACCTGTTACTCAGCTTAAGAAACAACACTGCAGGGCGCCCGGGGGGCTCAGTCGGTCCAACACCCAACCTCGGCTCAGGTCATGACCTCGCGGTTCGCAGGTTGGAGCTCCGCGTCGGGCTCTGTGCTGACGGTGTGGAACCTGCTTCGGATTCTGTCTCCCTCTCTCTCAAAAATAAATAAACATTAAAAAAGAGAAAAAAGAGACAACATTGCTACTACCTGTTTTCTAAATGAAGTGTTATTGGCAGGTGGCCACGCCCCTCCTTTCCACACGGCCCGGGCCGCTCTGAGCCGCAGCAGCAGAAATGAGAGAGGTCTTACGGCTGCAAAGCGAAAAAGATTTACTATTTGGCCCTTTCCAGAAATGTCTGCCAACTCCTACTTTGGAATTTTTATCTTGTATTTATTTTTTTAGTGAGGGAACTGAACAACTTTGCTCAGTCCTTTCTGAAGAATCTTTGTTCTGGCCTCTTGGTGACACGCAGTGTTCCTGGGTGCAGGGCTCTGAGTGATACACATACGGGTCCCGTCTCACCGTCCGGCTCCCACTGTTGCTGACGAGAAGTCAGCTGTCGGGCAAGACTCACCTCTGCAGGTGACCTGCCTACTCTCTGACAGCTTTCGAAAACAACCTCGTTACCGCGGGCGTGCCCGAGTTCTGTCGTAGCATACCCGGTGTGGACTTCTTTGTAGCCATTCGGACCGGGATCCGGGATTTCCGGGATTGAGAACTATGGTCTTGGACTACTTCACCGTGACCCTCACACGGCAAGTGTGTCCCAGACTCTGTCCTTCTGCGGCTGGCCGGCACGTGTCACGCCTTCTCGCTCCGTCCCCCACGACTCCTGACCTGCTTTCTTCTCTGTCAGCCTCTCTGTCTCTCTGGGTAATTCCTTCATCTATAACATCTATTTCGCTCATTCTGCAGTGCGCGATCTGCTGTGAAGCCCGTCCGCTAAGTTTTCAATTTGAATAATTACATTTTTCATTTCTTAAAGTTTGGTTTTTTTCTTTTTTTAAGAAATGAAATGATTTCATTTCGTTGAGAGAGAGCAGGTGCACACACACACGTGGGGGAGGAGCAGAGAGCGAGGGAGAGAGAATCCCAAGCAGGTCCCTCTCTGAGTGCAGAGCACGACCCTGGGACCGTGACCTGAGCCAAAATCAAGAGTCGGACACTCAACCAACTGAGCCACCCGGGTGCCCCATTATCTTTTCTTCCTTAAGTTTGCTTGATCTTTCTTTACAGTTCTTTGTTTCTTGAACGAACTTTCCTGCTGGTATTTTATTTCTCTGAACCTATGAACCTCAGTTATTAATAGCCTGTATCTTCCAGGTTCGTGGCAGGTCTGCCCTGTGCTGGCCTCATTCCTGGCGCCCCTTCTGTGCGGGAATCTCACTCTCGACTGGAATCTGGTTCGGGAGAATTTCTGCGGCCTGGACGAAGTGGACCCCCTGAAGTGGCCTGTCTCTGCCACCGTCTGGTCCTTGGGGGCCCCACCGGTTCACAATCGCTCAGAACTAAAATCCTCAGACCACCCAGGCGTTGTAATTGGGACTAACTCACACGAGGGCCACGTCTGGTGACGAGGTGTGACGGCCCCCCACCAGCACTTGGAGCAAGGGCCCCACCCTGGGGAGGGGGGGCAGAGGCTGGAGAGGTTTCTGGCTCACCTTCCCAGTGACGGGGCAGGGCCTCCCGCCACACCCCCACCCCCAAACACCACGAGGACATGATCCCCAGTGTCAAGTTCACCCAGTTTGACGTAGGCCTTGGGATCAAACCCCACCTCAGTGCTCAGCCTGCGGTCAGGGCTCCTCCTTCATGGAATCTTTGACTCTCAAGAATTCTTCGGGGCGCCTGGTGGCTCAGTTGGTTAAGCATCCAACTTCCCAGGTGACGATCTCACAGTTCGTGAGTTCGAGGCCCACGTCGGGCTCTGTGCTGACAGCTCAGAGCCTGGAGCCTGCTTCGGATTTTGTCTCCTTCTCTCTCTGTCCCTCTCCTGCTCCTGCTCTGTCTCTCTCTCTCAACAATAAATAAAAACATTAAAAAAAAAACTCTTCACCTCCTTGGGGCCCCTGGCTCAGTCAGTTAAGCATCCAACTCTTGATTTTGGCTCAAGTCATGGCTTTGAGCTCTGCATCGGGCTCTGTGCTGACGGTGGGGAGCCTGCTTGGGACTCTTTCTCTCTCTCTCTCTCTACCTGCCATTTACCCACTTGTGCTGTCTCTGTCTCTCTCAAAATTTATAAACTCAAAAAAAAAAAAAAAGAATTCTTCACTTCCTTACCACATATGGATGACTTCAAGGGTGACTATGGCTTTTTTCAAAAAAGTAAGCCCTGCTTTATTTCCTTACTTATTTTAGGTAGGCTCCACGCCCAGATGGGGCTCGAACTCATGACCCTGCAATCAGGAGGGGGCGCTGCACCGACAGAGCCAGCCAGGCGCCCCGACGGTGGTGTTTTCTCTGGCGGCGTTATGGAGACGTGTGCACAGGCTGCCGGTCCGGCACTTAGCGGCTGTGCTGCGGGAAACGGGGCTGGAGTTTTATGCTTAACCAGGGCGAGTCAGATGTGAGGCAGAAACAAGTCCTCCCCGCGAGCACGGCCTCGAAGAGTTTCCCGTGCAAAAATCCTCCGTTACAATTACTCTGGGAGAAGGACGACATGTCCCAAAGGCCACTGTGAGAGGTCTGTAAGGCGCCGAAGGGTCAGCCTAAGAGAATTTAGTCAAATTTATTCTGTCTAAAAGACACTCCTCCTCCTGGTACCCTCAGGGATGGCCACGGAAATGCGGGAAAATGCAGCCGTCGGGAAGCTTAAGAAACTGGCGGGTGAAGTGAAGACCGGAGGGTCTCAAGCTGGGAGTGGCCAGCAGAAGAATTAAACTTGAGCGTCACTTAAAAACAGGCTAGAGACGGAAAACGTGCCGCATTCGATGAAAGGCATGAGAAAATAAAAGATTCTGCAGGCGCACCAAGCAGAAAATACACAGTCCGCCATCGGAGGAAGTGCTAACGAGGGGGGCTGGCAGGGAAGAGCACGCACGGAGCCCCCGCTGTCCTTTCCGCGAAGGCCCTCCCACAAAGGGGTGCAGGAAGCCGGTGAGCCCGTGGAGCGCGGCGCAAGCAGGGCCGAGGCCCACCTGGGAACACCGGGGCCGGAGGCTGGGGAGGGGCGTGAGGCTGAGTCTGGAGACCCAGTAGAAAAATCGATAAAATGGAGCGACCGGGAAAACGCATGGAAAGCCGTACAGAGAGGAGAGCCCGGGTCGGCCCGGAGCTCCAAGGGCCGTGTAGCGGTCACGACCCCCAACCGCCCAGACCGCGCCCGGGCAGGACGGGCCAGACGCGGACGCTGCGGCGAGAGCACGGCTTCCGAGTGGGCGACACGGGCCGCTCGGAACCGCGGCGGAAACGGCGGGCATTTCGTGGCATGTACCGGACAAATTCCCAACGATTCCTGGATTTACGTATTGAAAAAACGAAGCCACAAGTTATTAGAAGAAATCAGGAAAGAATAATCTCTCTTCTCAGGGTCGAAAGGCCAAAAAAGGCACAAGAACCAGAAAGGATTAAAAACAAGAACATTAAGTACACGAAAACAAAAAACACACGCATGACAAAAACCACCATTCGCCGAAAACCAATGAGAAACTGCCGGAGGGAGAGCGGAAGTACTTGCACACTTGGGCGGCAGGGACAGAAAGAATGCCGTGTGCCCCTTGGCACGTCAGCCTGAGAGCCGCCACCGCCGACCTCGCCCTGCCGGGCAGGGCCGGGCAAAGCGGGTCTCGCCAATGGCAGGACGTCCACTCCCCCATTCTGCATTCTGACCTCAGTCCGCACTTTCTGAACGACTAAGTTCTCCCTTCGGGCTCTCTCTCCCCTTGGGCAAAGCTCCGCGGCGGGGGGGGGGGGGGGGGACAGAAACCACGCCTCGAGCAACAAGAACCGCCTGTGCTGGCGACCCGCCTGACCTTTCCTGCCCCCCGCGATTCCGTATGTAAACCTGGGCCTACTTCCCCCGCCTCGGAGACCGTCTTCGGGCCGCTGGCCCGCGGTCTTCGGGGCATCAGCCTCGCTGAAGTAACTGCCCTCCTCATGTCACACTGTTCGTCCGTCTGCCTCTGCATTGTGTTGGTGCCAAGTGGCCGAGCCCAGTGTGCCTGGGACCCCGGGGCCAGGCACTTGCGCGCCCCTGCACCCCAGCCCCGGCCTACCTGGCGCAGAGTCGTCCTGGGACGTGAGGCCGGAGGGGCTGGACCCCAGGTCCAGTAACTTCCACGTGTCCTGGAGGGGATCGCTGGCTGGTGACGAGGAGCTTTGGGTGTGGTGGCTCTTGTCTTTGTGGGATTCCTGAGCCAGGCATGGCTTTGGGGACCGGTTTTCCCTCTGCTCAGGCCATCTGCAAGTCGCCCTGGAGATCCCGTGTTGCCTCTATGACAGTGAGGAAAGACAGAACCTTCTCAGCCCGAGAGCCCCGCTGGGTGAGTGGGTGGGGGGGATGGTGGGTGGGCACGGCCCTCAGACGGGCCTGCGCTTCCTGGGTGCGCTGGCTGGGGTTCCCCTGGGCCCCAGAGGGCCATGCAATGGGCCGGGCAGAGGCAATCCGGACTCTACGGGAGGAGGCGGGACCTGGAAAGAAGGACGAATGCCCGGAAGCACGTGCTCATCAGACTCGAAGGCCCAGGGTGGGGGCCCGTGTGGCCCATGCCCCCAGCACCCGGCTGGTCCTGAAACCATGGTCACTCGGGGCAGTGGCCGCCTGCTAGGACACCAGGCACTCGGGGCCCCGGGGCGGGTCCCCACGCTGACACTCGGGCCTGCTGTACCTGCCCCGACCTGGCCGCGGCTCCTGCTGTGCAGCCTGGCGGACGAGGGCCTCTGCCGGCGGTCTGGGCCAGGCGGGGCTGGGCCTCCCCGGAGCATCCAGAGGGACGTCTGGTCTCGGCGCTCTCAGGGCCCTGCCATGGAAATGCAGACAAGAGGCCTCCGTGTTGGCCTGTCACCCAGGTCTCCCTCGAGATTAGGAAGAAATGCTGTCTCCAGTACCAGGGACTCGAGCATGCTGGGGACAGGCCACAAGGGAGGGGCGTGGTCGTGTCCATGAGCCAGGATGACCACAGCAGGCCTTCGGTGCCCATGTGAGTGCCCCTCACATCCCTCAGGAGACCGAGGACCTGATCATCAACCGGACCCTCCCGGGGAGGCGCCCTGCGCCTGAGCCGGGGCGTGGGAGCGGCGGCTCTGCCTCTCGGGGTGATGGCCGCCACCAGTGTGTCGCTCTGGCCGCTCTTCACGCCCTCCCTCTGTGGGCACGCCTGCAGGACGGCAGTCGGAGGGAGCGTTAGGGAGTCTCTAAAGAGGCACAGAGCGAACCAAGGAAGAAAATGTAAGAATTAAAAGCAGGGGCACTAGGGCAGAGCCCGAGCAGCGGGCCGGTGGCAGGGGGGCCCCCCAGGAGCCCCAGGCAGCACTCCCACCCACCGCCCGGCTCTCCTCCACTCTAGTCCAATTAATACTGAATGTTTCACTGAGAATGTGTGCGTATCTTTCGGATTTAGCCTACAGCCCCTGGGGCAGCAGTGATAAGAATGGCTTGGCTTTTCTTTTCGTATTTGTTGACTACTCACTGGCTTCCTCTGAGCCCCCTGATCATACCCTTTGCTTATTTATCTATCGGTTAAAAAAGTGGGCCCCACAGAGTCATCTTTTCTCACGTTTTAAGAAAGAAGTCATTTCACTGGATTAACAAAGACAGGGTAGTTTTGTAGTATGAAAGAGATTAATAAAGTGTAATAAAGTATTTTTAAGTTTATTTATTTTGAGAGAGAGAGAGAGAGAGAGAGAGAATGAATCCCAAGTAGACTCCGAACTGTCAGCATAAAGCCTGACTTGGGGCCTTGAACTCACAAACCTTGAGATCACAACCTGAGCTAAAATCAAGAGTCAGGCGCTTAACCAAGTGAGCCGCCCAGGTGCTCCTAGAGTCAAGGTATTTAACGTCCTAGAAACAAGTGGAGGTGCAGACAATACGCATGTCTTACTGTAAAGGCTAACAGACACAATTATCCTACGATTTGGGACATTCTAATAACACGTATGTGGAAGTTTAATTAATGCAGATGATTTGAAAGTTATCATCTTTCAAAGGTGAGGCACTTCGAAGTTTTAACAGCATTTCCCACAAGTGTAAAAGGGGTTCCCTAGGGGAGGGGGTTCTCCGGGAGAGGGGGTGCCCTAGGGGAGGAGGCCCTCCAGGGGAGGGGGTCCCCTGGGGGGTCCCCTGGTGGAGGGCGTGCCCTGGGGGGTGCCCTGGGGGGGGTCCCCTGGTGGAGGGGGTCCCCTGGGGGAAAGCCCTGCGGTCCTCGGCCCCCGTCTATGGCCGGCCCTGCCCAGGTGTCTCAGGCCAGTGTCCCCTCGTCAGGCGGACCGCGGTACACATCTCTGCCACAGAGCCATTCCGGTGCCCTGGCGCCGTCCCCACTGTCGCACGGCTCAGGCCCTGCCCTTGGCTGAGGGCTTGTGTTGAGCCCCAGCGGAAGCCCCCCGACGCCCCACGAGGTGTGTGCACCCGACGGCCGAGCCTGGCGGGCAGCTGGGGGATTGCTGGTCCCGGGCCGCCGATCCCCCCACCCCCACGCAGCCAGCTGCCCGGTCTCGAACCCGGATTCCTTCCTTCTCTCACATTCCACGTCCATCCCACAGCGAATCCAGATCTGACGCATCTCCCGGCCGGCTGCCCACTCCTCCCGACTCGGCCCGCTGGCCGACCTGGCCCTGCGCCCACTCCTGGCTCAGTGCGGAGCCTGAACGCTGCCACCCTGCCGCCACTTCGCTAGGGGCTGACTCGGAGCTCGAGTCACCCCACGCGGGACAGGCCGCCCATCACCCACCCGGTGCTCTCTGATTTCACCCTAAATACGCTGGGGAGACAGACGACACACTGGGACTGTTTGCAGGACAGCAGCAGACAGACTAGTGTCGAGAGTTTATAAAACTCCAACCCCCTTCAGAGAAACGGAATATTGGTGAATGAAAAACTACACACACGCGCACAGACACGGCTCCAGGAAATACGCGTGATACTTCTCGACAACTGATCAGAGGTGGAAGGTTCTGGTTGTGCGAAGAACCGAGTTGTGAATGCTCTGAGGGCAGCAGCAGGAGGTTCGCGCTGGGGGACTCAGGTGCCAGGCCCCACGCGGGCACGAGGCCGCCACACTGGACCAGCGTGAGCTCCGCGGAAGGACAGCAGTGTCCAGCCGGCCGGGACCCGATCGGGCTCGCTGGAGCGGAGTCAGAAACACAGAACCCCACGCCTGTTCTGGGTGAAACCGCAGCAGATGAGGAGGAGAAAGAGCTGCTTTACACCGAGGAGCGGCCTGGCTGAGGGCACGCCGTGCGAACTTGCTGGCATTTAACCACTCCTCACCTACGAAAAGGCAATTTTGTAGGATTCAATGTAATACCCAAAACTACAGCAAACTTTCTACTTAAACATAAAATGCAAAAGCATTTGGAACTCCTGACTGGCTCGGGTGGTGGAGCGTGCGACTCTTGATCTCGGGGTCGTGAGTTCGATCTCCACTTTAGGGGTAGAGATGGCTTAAAAAAATAAAATCTTTAAAAAAAAAAATGCAAACAACAGTGTCCAAGTCAGGACAAAGATGCGGATGCCAGCTGCCCTGCTCTTGTCCCCCTGCATGGGAGCCCTGGCCAGGAGAGCAGCAGGACACAGGACCGAGCGGGAAGGGGCCGGACCTCAGAGAACCGAGGGAAAACTTGGGCCACACGCGTCAGCACCGATCAGGTCTGCAGAGTTGCTAGATACCAAATCATTTTATAAAAATCAACTGTGTTCCCAGTGGCCTGCAACAGTCGGACAACGTATGTTTAGAGAGAGATTCAAGACAAACTGGTCCAGTCATCAAACGGAATATTGCCCGGCGCTAAACCGAATGAGCTTCCGAACCACGCGACGACATGGAGGAAACTTAGTGCGTAACCGAGAGAAGGAAGCCGGTCGGAGAAAGGCCACAGAGCGTGTGGTTCCGCGACATCCCGGAAAAGGCAGAACTGCGGCGTCCGTAAAAAGCTCATTTGGCCCCGAGGACAGAGTCGGGAGAAGGGGGAGGGATGTGCAGAACACGGGATTCTTAGGACAGTGAGACCCCTCGGTACGAGACCGTAATGGCGGACGCACGTCCTCACCCGTTGGTGCAAACCCTCAGAACGTCCGGCCCGAGAGAGCACCGTAACTCTGGACTCTGGGCAACAGTTGAGTGCCACTGAAGGTCCGTCGGTCGTGACGGACACCCCATGCGGTGGGGGTGCTGATAATGGGGGAGGGT
>PITB01022903.1:0-26519 GCA_004024585.1 Paradoxurus hermaphroditus
AATATGGAGTTTCCTCGCAAAATTAAAAATAGAACTACCATATGATCCAATAATTCTACTTCTGGGTATTTAATGAACAACACTAACTCAAAAAGATATCTGCACCCCCATGTTCATTGCACCATTATTTATAACCGCCTAGATATGGAAACAACCTAAGTGTCTGTCAGTAGAGGCATATACAAAGAAAATGTGGTATATATGTACACAGCAGAATATTATTCAGCTGTAAAAGAGGAAATCTTGCCATTTGTGACATCATGGATGGACTTTGAGGGCATTATTCTGAGTGAAATAAATCAGACAAAGACAAATATATATGTATTTGTATCAGATAAGTACGATCTCACTTATATGTGGAATCTAAAGAAAAACAAAATGAAACAACGAAACTCAAAACTAACAGTACAAGATGGTTTCCAGAGGGGGCACGGTGGGATATGAGTGAAATGGGTGATGAGGTTCAAAAGATACAAATTTCCAGTTGTAAAGTAAATAAACCATGCCGATATAACATACAGCAAGATTATAGTCAATAATACCATATTACATATTTGGCAGTAGCTAAGAAGAGTACATCTTAAAAGTTTTCATCACAAGAAAAAATTTTTTAACTATGTGTAGTGACAGATGTTAGCTGGACTTATTTGGTGATCATTTTGCAATACACACAGATATCAAATCATCACGCTGTGCGCCTGAAACTAAGGTAATGTTATATGTCAATTATACCTAAAAGGGTGTGTGAGGAACACCAAATCACACCCCCAAGGAGTATGAGCATGACTTCTGTGTCACTAGCTTTACACACCTAGAATGGTTCAGTCTGAGGCTGCTAGGGTTAGTTCGGGTGACTGGAAGCAGGGGAGGAGAGGACGGAGCCAGCTGCAACCCCAGTGCAAGCCAAGGGCTGGCTTGTGATGGACTGGACTCTTCCTCTCACTGGCCATGACCACCTCATTCCTGGGTGGACCAGGAGACCACTTCTCTGGCATGAGTTTTTAAGTTCCAAAAGTCGTCCTTCCCTTTGCTACCAAAAATATTCCCTATCAAGTTAAAAAATCATCCCAAATTACAGTCTTTAAATGAATAAAAGGGGCATATTGCCTAGGAAATAACATGAATTACTATTATGTCTGCGGTAAGTTTACTTAGCAAAGTGCTGGTCACCGGGGAATGGGACACTGTAATCCTCTCCCACCCAGAAAGATTCTAGGACCAATTCCAGCCATGGAGGGGGAATGAGATGGGCAGAGATCTCCGCATTCCCCTTCAATGAACTCATAACCAGGGTGTCATCTGTTTCTTACCAGCTCCACACACAAAGACCTTGCTCCCCAGGGTGACTCCAGCTCGCCGGCAGGCATGGATCCCCACAGACAGTGGCTCAATCAGGGCTCCTTCCTCGAAGGTGACATTGTCAGGAAGCCTGGGGTGTCATTCAACACATTCAGTCAGTCCCTCTGGGTTAACAACAAAAGCTAGTATTTACCGAGCATTGGTTTCTGTGCCTAGCGATGTCCTGAGCAATTTACATATATTCATTCACGTCAACCCTTGGAAGAGTGCTGGTGTAGGCACTAATATTCCCATTTTACAGACAAAGAAACAGAGACTTGGAGAGTTAAATGACTTGTGCCAAAGGTTCAAAACTAGTGAGAGGCTCAAAGGGTTTAAAATGGAAGCCAGATTAAGTCTTAATATAACCACATTCCAGCATCCTGTCTGCTTCTCAAACTTACGTATATAGCCTTTCTGGTTTCATTTCAGCAATCACCCCAACTATCATCAGCTTTGCAAAACACTGATTTAGAAGCTGGTGTTACTCTTGTTTGCTGTCCCCCGTTATGTGTTCCAGAAGAACCACATCTAGTGGCAGCAACTGCCTGGCTGCCCCCAGACTGGTTGTAAAGCGAAAAGGGCCTCTCTCCCAGGTGGTTGATGAAATGCTGTGTCACCTTCACCACAGGGTTCTTGGTTTTCACTTCCCAGTCCACTGGCATCCTGACCCTATTAACAACTGCAATGATGATGACAGCAAACATTTGCATAAGGCTTTACAGATTAGAGGGCTTTTTTCATCCATTATCTCATTTGATCCTCACCATGACCTTGTCAGGCAGGAAGGACAGGCTTTATTTTTACCTTCATTCTACAGAAGAGGAAACTGAAGCTCCATGACATTCAGAGACTTGCCCAAGGTTACAAGGCTAATGAGTGGAGAAGACTTGAACCCAGGTCTCCTGGTTGTATGTCCTACCTGCCCCGTATCAGCTGCCTCCTAGTACCAGCAGCAATGTGGCTAAAATCTCATTTCTGCTAGTTCCTCGCTGCCCAGTATTTTTACTCAGGGCCCCCAAACCTCCACATGCTAGAACATGAAAATCTTCAAGTTCCAAAAGGAAGGGGGCAGCCAAATCATGTGCTCATTCCCATGACCTGTCAATGTTCACGCTATTCCACAGAACAAGTAATGAGGCAGGCCCACAGTCGGCCTCTGCCTGCTGCCCCCGACCATCTCCTCCCCACCTCCACTCTGTGTCTCTCATAGTCTCCCCTACTTCAATCCTCTCTCTTGCTCGGATTGCCGCAATCACCCCTTCCACCCACCCAACCACTCCCATCAATTCTATAAAAGGGACAAAAGTTTGAAATGAAAGAATAAAGATTCCCAAACTCTCTCAAGGAACCACCAGCCACACTTCCTCAGACACACCTGCCCCTCCATATCTGGGATTTTCCACAAAGGTTCTGTGGGCTCTGAGCTAAGGGTGGCTTTTGTTCAGGAACGGTGTGCCACTCTTACTTTCACTCTGATTTCCCCTTGGCAGAACATCCAGGAAAAATGGGATTGAGGATGATGATGATAAAGGATTATTATGGTGAGATTATTCTACAGATTAGGCAAGTGCTGCCTTAATTAATCACCTAGGCAACCAAACTAGCCACATGGAGAGGGCAGCCTGGCATGCAGGCAGAAGCACCAGAGTCTTGGGCCCAGCGCCTTTACCACTGACTTTTGGAAAGTCTCCGGATCCTCCTCTGTGCCCCCACCCTCCCCAACCTGACCTTGTTCAATGGGGGGATGGGAACACTTTTAGTTTCCTCCATGCTCAGATCTTTCCTGACTTTATAAACACCAGAGAATAATGCAACTTGGTGGTTTTCATAAAAGGGTTGAGGAAATGGCAAAAGGTTAAAGGATAACCAAGAAGCCAAGGGGGAAGCAGGAAGATAAAAAGAAAATAAGGTGGGTAGGAAAATAAAGAGGCCGTGGCAGTATAGGAATCCTCACAAAGAGAAACCAGAGGAAAGGGCGTGGGTCCAGGGCTGGTGTGGGGAAGGGAGCAGAAAGCACCCTGGGAGGAAAGGAGAAGAGGGAGCTTGCATGTCCCCTAGCGGCCCTCCTCAGTCCTCCCATTAACATTACCGGCAGATTACACCGCCCACCCCCCCACCCCCAATGCAAGGGTCCTTTTCAGACCTAATCTGTAGCATCTCCCAGACATAAGGTCACCGCTATGACATATCATGGCTCCATTTATTGAGCACCTACTATGTACCAGGTATCGTGCTGAGTACTTGATAAGCTTTTCTCATTGAATTCTGTCAATAGGGGCACTGGGTGGCTCAGTCGGTTAAGCGGCCGCTTCAGGTCACGATCTCGCGGTCTGTGAGTTCGAGCCCTGCGTCGGGCTCTGACAGCCTGGAGCCTGCTTCAGATTCTGTGTCTCCCTCTTTTTCTGCCCTTCCCTTGCTCACTCTATGTCTCTCTCAAAAAAAAAAAAAACACAACGTTGAATTCTGTCAATAAGTCTATGCATTTCACCATATTGGTGCTATTATCATCTCTATTTTATGAGCAAGGATATTGAGGCTACAAAGTTTAAGTAACTTGCTGAAGGTCACACAGTTGGCCAATGGCAGAGACTAGTGGTTAGTCTTAAAATTTATCATTTTGCTTTTCTGCCTTTCATGAAAATCTTGTTTGGTGCCTTGACTTAGAAAGGGCCCAGACAAGGGAGGCTGATCAGAAACCACTTGCTAAAAGGTGGACCCTACCCACATAACCTGCTTTCTTCTAGAGCAGTTAGGTGTTGACTTAAATGCATCACGAGGTCTGGCCTGTGACTCCTCTCAAGCCTTCCAGTAGGCCCTGGAAAACTCAGATCTGTCAGACTGCCCCTGCGACGGGTACCCAGCCTCCTTCAGACAAGCCCCATCGTGACCAACAGAGCCATGGCTGGGGAGAGGCTGGGATGAGAGGAAACCACACCTGTCAGACAGTCAGAAGGAAAGCAACACATCAGCACCCCAGAGCTCCACGGGGTGCAACACTGTGCTTCTGCAGATAACCAATTCTCACCCCAAAACCGTTTTGAGAATTGGGGTAGGGAGTGAGTACAGGGCAGGAACTTAAGACTCAGAGCTGCCCCAGCTTGAGTCCTCGCTCTGTTCTGCAGCCTCCTCCTGTGTCTGCACCCTTGCACAAAAATGCAGTCCTGGTGCCCACCTCACCATTATTCTTCTGAAGGTTAAATAAGATACGGCATGCAAAGCACTAATTAGTAAAAGGCCAGGCACATGGGAATAATAATTGTGACTTCACATGCATTGCCTCATTTAATCTTTGGGTGATTAAATAAGGCTGAAGCAGAGGAAAGTTAAGTCATTTCCCCAAAGTCACTTGCCAGGAGAGAGTAGATTCAGGTTCCCAAAGCTCAAACCTGGCTCCCTGCCATGCCTCCTCAGTAAGGCCCAGTTGTTGCTGTTATTGGGGGCCACTGCTGTAATAAGTTCTCTTTCCTAGGAGCTGCCTTGGAAACCAGTGATGGAGGACGGACCTCAGCAAGTTATCTGCAGGATGGCTGGAGAGGAATGAGTGATTTCGGCAACAATTTTCTATTGTTGCTCTAGGTGAGAGGAACTTCAGCACAAACACTAAAACCAAGTACTGTGAATCAGTCTTAGCCCTAGTCAAGTTGTCTTCCCTCGATGCCACCAAGAAGGGCCTGTGGAGGGGATGCTTTGTGTCTGGAATTATGAGCTGAAAAGAACAAGAAATAACCACAGGAAACTAGGACAAAGAACCCCAACCAAAAGGAGGGGGAGAGATCCCAGGTGGGGGGGCCAGGCCTTGGGTACTAACTTGTAGCAGAAGTCAGCATTGTGCTTATAAAAGCGGCAGAGGTTCCCATCATCAGGGGGCGTGGCACAGAAGAAGATGGATGGCGACAGATTGTATCGGCCAATCTTGCAGAATTCATCCATTTCTCGAGGAGTACCAGGCTCGATGGCAACACGATCCCCTGGAGAGGAAAACGTGAGCAGGGGCAGAGCTGCTGTGAAGGGGCATACGCTTCTGGGGAAATGCCAGCAGGGGGAGCCACCCTCCTCTCTGGGATCAGGGCCCTCTAGACAAGCCCAACCCATTGGCGCTTCCACAGAAAACTCGGGATGCCGCACGGAACATGACCGGCACACTTCTTTGGCCTGCCTTTTTACCAACCATAGAACAAGCCAACCCACCCCGCGGCTCCACAACCACTTCCCAGCTTGGGAAACACAGAACCGGTCCCATCTCTAAGGCAAGCCAGGTCCAGGATTCATCTCAAACTGCTGCATGGAGTTTGCAGACATTTTTTTCTTCACCTGCTTTGAAAATATGGGGCAAAGTCTTTAAAAACACAGGAGCCACAATTATGGCATGTCTTATGTTCAGTCTGGTTGCATTTTGACAATAACTAGGAGTAGGTAATCCCTGGTTAGCAAATGACCCACAGAGGTCTCGGGCTCCGGCGGAGTGGAGAGTAACTTACAGGTTTGTGAACTAATGTACTCCTCTCTGTCTCACTATGCCTGCTTGGAAACTCAGCCCTAGAATTGCTCTTCTATCTTTTCATAATGCAAAACTTCAAACATACATTAAAGTCAGAAGAACTGTCTAGTGAACACCCAGATGTCCTTCACCTTGGACTCTTCAATTAAGTGTAGCTAATTCACTTTATCACATATCTACCCATCCATCTCATGCATCCATCTCTCCTCTATCCATCAAGCCATCTTCTTTCCTGATGCATTTCAACGTAGCTCGCAGCCATAGTACACTCAATGCTTAAATACTTCAGCCTGCCTAGCGTTAACTAGAGTTCATCACTTGTTTATGGTTCTTTTTTAAGGTAAAATTTAAATATTGATAAAATGCAGTCTTACATGGAACACTAGATGAGTTTTGAAAACTGCATTCACCTGTGTAATGTAAGCCCCTATCAAGACACAGAACATTACCACTACCTTGGAAACTTCCTTTGAGTCCCATTCCCCGTCGGTCTCCACCCCTGTCTGCACAGGGTTGGAAGAGTGGAGCTATGCCCTCCTTAGCCTGAGGAGGGTCACCCGTGGGTGGTTTTCCCTTTACTAAATAGATACACGTTAAGTTATTTTTATGTCTTTTGCATTAAAAGTACCTACAGAAAAAAAATAAAAATAAAAATAAAGTACCTACAGAAAAACTCAAGAGTCCTGGTATGTAGTTAGTGTTCATTAAAAATAGTGGCGGCAATGATGATAATATCTAGTATTAGTAGTATTAATATAACTAGTATTAACTATTTTTATTGTATTATAATAATTATCTGAGCTGGTATTATACAGGAAATTCAAACTATCGGATAGATAACCAGATTGTATTTAAATTAAGAACTCTTCCGTGCCTTAGATTTATTGATTCTTTAAGATTTATGTTAAAAATTTAAAAACAAATGTTAAGAACTACTCTGTGAGTGCTTTCCTTTTTCTAGACTAGATGATTAGCATTTTCAGTCCAAATTAGCATATGAAACACTTAAAAAATTTGTGTTCCAAAAAAAAAAAAAGATCCACAGAAATCTTTGCAACCATAAAATATATTTCCCCAGCCTGTGTCTTTTCCTTCTATCCCTCTCTACTTTCCCTGTGGCCCAGTGAGCTTTCTCCAAATTCTGTTCTACCATTGACGATAACCTCTTCAATCTAGCATTCAAAAGTCTCCATATCAAGTGGAGTTTTATATTACTCAGTTTTATCTTCTAATTATTACATTATAATAACGTAGTAACAACTCACAGCTGTACGTGTTTTTTAAAGAGGGACTTTTATACAGATTATGCATTTTATCGTCTCCACTAACTCCCTGGCACAGAACCTCTACCCTGAGCAGTATAGAATTATTAGCGACCCAGGTATGTTATATTCATCTCTGTCTGTGATTTTATTACTCTCTTCCTCTTAACTAGAGTATTAGCTTCGGACCCCTTCACTAACTCAAATACAAAACCATTCTCAGGTCTTCATATGCTGGGCAGGCCAGTGGTTCTGAGGACTTGCTTTAGAGTCAGAAAGACCAAGGCAGGCAACCCAGCTTGAGACTCACTAGTGTGTGACTCTGCAAACTCACCACGCTTTACTTTCTTCATCTGTTAAGGAAGAAAATGATGCCTACCTCATACAGTTGTTTCAGTAATGAAATATATAATTAGACATGTAAATATTTAAGATAGAGGCTAATAGTAAAGCAATGAACATTAGCTAACTTCTTCCTACAATTATTATTGTTAAATATCCAGCCCTAAGACCTGTCTCTTCCATGAACCTTCATTAAACACCTCTGCCCACCACAAATGCCCTTTCTTTGAACTGCTAGAGGCGATTCTCTTTCATACCTTATAGCACCCAATGGTCTTATTCTCTAATTATTGGTATTTATGTCCTGATGTCTGGTCTTCCCAACTAGGTGAAAGTATCCAGGTATCGTATCTTCTCAGTTTTCTGTATCCCTCAAAGCACAAGGTTGGACTCTTTGCGGACTGCACTCAGCACTGACTATAACTGAAATTTAAAGAACCCCCCCACTCTTTATTATGACTAGTATTTAGAGATCTAGTCCCACAGGTAAGAACCACTCAGGGCTGTTGGCAACTATGAATCTTCCATTTTGGGATAACCCCACAAAATCTCAGGGGCTTTCTCGACTTCCACTCATGATAAATGGAGAGCCTGACAACATTCCTAAAGGAGACTAGTCCTAAACAAGTCTACCTTCCTCTGGGCGGAACGGTTCCTTTTCATGTAGCTGTACTCAGACAGCCTTGTAACTAACACAGAAATGGCAACTCCTGCCAACCTTCTCCTTTCCTCAAATAATACGATGTCATCTCCAGGCTGTACAGTGGCCTCATCAGCAAAGGTAGCATAAAGCCAACAGCTGGCTGCGTCACACAAATTTAATTCACTTATTGGGGGAACATCACAGGCTGCCAATAGCTGAGAATTCCTCCCTTCAAGATAATGAATTAAGCACATCTAGAAAAATACTGATGGTTTTCCAGTCATCCAGTAAGATCAGCGACTGTACCAAAGACCCTGGTTCTCAGCATGTGGAGACAGTTCATGGTTCCTATGCATGGAACGTTTCCCCCACCCCTTTACCTGGCTTTATTCCTTCTTTGCCTTTAGGTGTTGGATTAATTGTTCATCCCTCTGAGGAGCCAGGGATCTGGTTAGAACACCCTGATTACACCCCTCTTCTTCTGTTGCCCTCAACACAATTAAGTAACTATATGTGTGTCCCAGACTCGTCTTCCTCTGTGGAAGGTAAGATCCATGTGTGTAGAAACCGAGACTGTCTTATATACTGCTGTAACCCCAGGGTTTAACAGAGGGCCTGGCCCCAAGAAAGGGCACACAAACATTTATCTTGAGGGATAAATAAACCAGTGAGTTGAAGAGTTTTGCTGACCTGGCTTTAGGTGCTTTACCAATGATCCCACTTTTACGACTGTTCCTGAAGCTTCATGCCCCAGCACCATTGGCTTTTTCACAATAAAATTCCCAATTCGACCATGCTGCCAGTAGTGGACATCCGAGCCGCAGATTCCAACGGAATGCATCCTAAGCAGCACATCTGATAAAAGGAAGGAGAAAACAAGTGAGGGAAGGAACCGTCCCCCCTGCAGCCTGAGGCACCACCATGGTTCTCCTCTGGACAGGAAGAAGCTTTGGTTTCAAAGGCCAGGTACACTACTTAGACCATAGAGGGAAAACAAGCTAAACAGCAACACTAACACAGGCTTGCAAACCAAGAAAGCTTCCAATGAGCAAAGTAACTGTGTTTGAGGGTTAATTCTATGTGTCAGCTCAGCTAGGCTATGGTGCCCAGCTGTTTGGTCAAATAGTAGATGGTGCTGTGAGGCTATTTTTTAGATGTAATTAACATCTTATCAATTCCTGAGAGGAAGGCTGGCAAAATCTAGGCTTGGCAACACTTTGTGAGCTATCTGGCGGTGTTCTGCATGCCTGTTGTTCTGTTTAAAAGTAAAGATTTAATTTAAACCACCCAAAGATTTCAGTTGGTATGTCCCCTTCGCAGGTTTGAATAAAGTGAGATTTGTTGGTATTATTGTCAGTTTTCCAATTAAAATAATTAAAAACTAAAAATTAAATTAATTAATGAAAAATAATGATGCTACTGAGCCCCTCTGCAAAAATAAGTATCTTCCTGAGAAAAAGCTCTTGTCTTAGCAAGACAAAGAGACCTAAAGCTCTGCTATGCATGCAGGTGTCTCACACCCTGCCCTTGCCACAAATCACGGGTGATCCACAGGTGTGGCTCTGTAGAATCTTCTCTGTCCTTAGCCTTGGTGACAGAGTAAGCCTTGGTGGCAGGGTGAATACTGAGATCAAAGGTAGAGAAAATGATCTGAGTTTCCTCTCTACCAATTAATAATAAAAGATTAAATTTGACTGGCTAGAAACACTAGCTGAAATTTGCTATTGTTTCCCCTTCCAATCAAGGACAGCAAGAGATGAGAAAGCAAAAGCAGAATGTTGTGTCAGAGAAACAGTACCAGGGTCCTTTCAGTCCAAGACAGCCTTGTTTGGCTGCTTCTGGAATCCATACGTTTCAGGACACAGTGAGGTGCTCTTTCATGTCTCTGAACACCATATCTTGGTGAAAACATTTAAGCCTAAATACACATTATGTGTGAAACACTGATAGAAACTGCTCTTGTCTGTATTCTTATCACTATAAATCAACAACACAGCTGACCTTTGTGTAGCAAAGTTCTTGAGATTCCAGGAAAGTTGGCTTCAATCTGATGTTCACACGGAAGCCACAGTTCTGGGAAAAGGTGGGGAAGCACGTCCCCAACTCTTCAAGGACAGAAGGGAGACCTGAGTGGCTGGGTGTTGGGATGAGCTACCTATAGACACTCTCCCCCTTACTTTCAGCCTCACTACAGAGTCCTGCATATTATGAAGTGGGACTCCAGGGACAGGAGGGATTGGAAAGCCAACAGGGTGGCATAACTTCCCCAGATACAGACACCACTCCAGGAAATGTACATGTCAGCGGGGCCTCACAGGCTCGCCCAGTGAGAGGCCAGAAGACTGGAACAAAGGTGGCAGGAACCCTGCTCCAGAGCATTCACCCACTGTCTGTGCTTGGTTGATTAGGACTGTGGGGTGACGCTCCAAGCAGCCCCTCCCATCCCCACTGGACAGAAGGTCCTAGTCTAGAGATTTAAGGTCTGTGGACTTCCTCATTTTCAAAATGTGGGTAAGCGTTAGGGTTAGGACAGGATTTGGCGACCTGAGTGGCAACTTATATATAGAGTAACCTACCTCTGTCATTAGGTCAAAGGAGCAACCTGCCTTTTTGCTCAGAAATTGAAAACATTTAATCTCAAGAACTCTAGGACACGTCAGCAATCTGTATGGCAACTCTTTTGGATCTATCGCTGTTTTTCTTTCATGTAGGAGTCAAGTTGAACCCATCCAGTCATGGGGAATAACAGACTAGGTTTATAGACTAACAAAAACAGTCTTAATTGGAGGCAAAGTAATAAACAGTAGGAATGGGGGGGGGTAGGAGAGCAATGCACAGGTGTCTCCAGGGTAAATAATAAGGAAGAATAATAACATGTAAGTCAAGTATTCCAAGAACCTACCATTTGGGCCTGGTTCAGGGATCGGATAGTTCTCCTAAAGGAAAATAGAAAAATCATTTAGTATGCACAATAACTTTCCCTTATGAATGTTTTCAGTTTTTTAAGTAGGTTTCACTGAGCCCAACAGTGCAGAGCCCAAAATGAGGCTTGAACTCATGATCCTGAGATCAAGACCTGAACTAAAATCAAGAGTTGAACACTTAACTGGCTGAGGCACCCAGGCACCTCTCAACTATTTTAATTAATGTGGAGTTTCATTCAAATATTTCTTCTTAGAATTAACATAGGCTCAGACCACAGTGCTGCTGGGTGGATGCCGGAGAGGACACGCGCTGAGTCTAATTGCTGACCTCACCCCGCCCATGGGTGCAATTTGCCCTGGACTAATAAAAAGTATGCTACACGCTCCCCTAGGCAGAAAGGATGTTTGGACTGCCTTCCATATCAGATCCTGCCCTCCTCAAAAATCACATTCTTAAAATACAGATTTGTTTGGTCTGGGAAACTCAAACGGGGAAAGGATAGAGTATGTGGTGGTTGCATGGGAGGGCTTTGATCTCTAGACAGGTCAGAGAAAAGTGTGTGCTGCCGCTCTTGCCTTTACATCAGCGTGCGGACCACTGCTTGGTCCTCTCTCCTGAAACCTCCCCGAGTGGACTTTCAGACGCCCTGGGGGAATACACAGGACCTGCATTGTGACTACTCTCCAGGCTCAACAAGCAATCTAGGGCATCTGGGTGGCTCGGTTGGTTGAGCTCAGGTTATGGTCTCATGGTTCGTGAGCCCTGCTTCAGGTGAGCTCGTGCCCTGCCTCTGGTGATCCCCACTTTTCTCTCCCTCTCCCTGTCCCTAGCTCACTTGCACTCTCTCCAAAAAAAAAAAAAAAAAAAGCTATCTGAGCTCTTCTGGCACTTGCAATTATTATTATTGTTATTATTAACATTAACCAACTTTTCTTCCCATTGCCAACTAGCTGGGAGATTGCTTGTGACAAGAAGGAAGGACAGAGAGTGGCTAAATCCAAGTGTTCATTTTATGAATTCTTTGAAGGCATCCAAGAAGAGGAAGGAATGTAAAAATGTTCACCATACCAACTATGAGCCAGACAATATTCTGGCCGCACACACATCATGGCACACGGCCCACAGTTTGCAGATGAGAAAGAAACCTGAGGCTGGGAAGTTAAATAACGTGGTCAAAGCCATACCACCACAGAGTGGACAAACCAGGACTAAACCTGATTCCCCAACTGCCTCACTGCATCCCACATTGCACCCCAGGGGTAGAATATGCCTTTTTTCCTCCCAGGTGATGCAAGAAGCAGCCAGACAGGTGATGAGAATGTTGGGGCTGGGCCCCATGCACAGTGCTCTGGGCATTGCTCAAAGCTTGCCCCCTTCAGAAAGCCTCCCCCAGATGCTTCAATAGGGTAGCAATAAATGACACGCAGGCTATTTTGCTGACAAAGTAACCTTGATGTCCGAGACCATGCCTTCCGTCTCTTCGGTCACCAGGTACAGTGGACTGCCTCAAGCATGGGAGGGGTTGTTCTTGTTTTAACCACTCTCCACAACAGACACCAAGGAAGGTCTGTGGTTCTCACTCGACTCAGATTACCAGCCTTTCTGTTGAAGTAGGTTGATGCTAATTTGAACCCCTTGTACCCAGTGGAACGAACTCCAAAGAGACAATGCTAATGCTGATTAGCTAACACTGACCAACTTTTTTCTACCAAGTCCTGCGCTAAGTGCTACACATGCATCACCCCGGTTCATCCTCACAGTGAGGTGCCCATGGTAGGCAGCACTATGATACAATTGGTGGAACTATATCCAAAGCAACTTGATGTGGGGGAAAGGTGCTCAAGGCAGTTTTTCATCTCTTAATAACTTAAACTGGCGACCTGTGAAAGGAAGAAGAGTGGGGGAGGGAGTCCTTCTAAAAATGGGCCACTCAGGATAGCTGGTTGTCACCAAAACCTCTGAGTTGCTGGTCCCATCTCTGACATTATACATCAGGGATTGCCATATAAAGTTCTGTTTCTCTTATACCGGGTGAGATTTTAAACTACAGGTTAATTGGAACTGAAGTCTAAGGCCTTTATTTCAAACACAGAACACCACTCCACCCTCCTCTGGAAAGGCACTATTAGGCAACTTCTCAAGCAACAAGAGATAAATCCACAGTATATTCTTCATATCCTTACCTCCAACCGGGCCAGCCCTGAATATCCATTTAGGGGTGGAAAGAGGTAAGAGTCAAGCTCAAAGCCAACATTTGGCCATGAGTCACTAGAGTTTATCACTGTAAACATTTGCTGGAGGTAACTGAGTTCACCCAACTTTGGCCCTCCC
This sequence comes from Paradoxurus hermaphroditus, assembly GCA_004024585.1. Lineage (NCBI taxonomy): Eukaryota > Metazoa > Chordata > Mammalia > Carnivora > Viverridae > Paradoxurus > Paradoxurus hermaphroditus. The sequence continues at coordinate 13,343 of PITB01022903.1, forward strand.
GCCTCCAGAGAACTGCAGTCTTTCTGAGACACTAGAGGGCGCTGTAGCCACAGCCTGGTTTTTCCTTGGCAGCAGATCACACATTGTGGAGAATTTAAATACCTATCTTTGCAAACCAACTCCCCCCTCCCCCACCCCGTTCTGTTTGTTGCTGACTCTAACCACTCTTAAAACTCAGCATGGCTCCGGACTCCCCTCTCTGCAAGAGACATGCCACAGAAGCACAAGACCATGTTAAGATCAGCCCCTAAGCATGGGTGCGGAGTCCATGTTGTACAAAGTTATCACAGTGGGGTCACTAAAAAAACCTTGCTTTTCGTTTGTGGTTCCTTGGTATGACTTTGGCCACAGTCCTCTGTTTACTTAATCTCCCTTCTCTGTCTCAGATTTCGGTGAGGATATTCTTTTGTTCACCCCTTTCTTAGCCTGTCTCAGTTCCCCAACTTTCCCTTTTATCCCCATAGCCCTTCCATTCCCCCAAAGTTTTGTTATCACGCATATTCATTCAAGCTTTCCTGAACAGGATTTCTTACCTTTCTGTGAGTGACATAAACAAAGGGATAAGGAGGAGTTAACTGTTCTTTCCTGCAGTTGTCAGGTTTCCGGCATTTTCCACAAGTCAGAAATATGTCACAGACATATCCTTGCATCCCCTCCAGGTCTTCCCCCCACATCCCTGAATAAGTCATGGAAGCACTTCAGGAAGAACTCTGTGGGAACATGAAATCCTCCCAGGTGTCTCTTGTAGTATGCTAAATGCTACCTCGCATTTCTTAAATATACTTTCTCAAGTTAGCCTAAATATTTCTCTCCTAAATATATCCTCATGGCCCCTTACCCTACTTCCGCCTGCACATCTTAGTTCACACCCTCAGTACACCTTGCGTGGGTTGCAGCAACGGCCTCAATGAGGAGAGATCAAGGGAAGATGCCTTTTCCCTCTGGCAGCTGACCTGCGTGATGCAGGGGTGAAGCACTTAGACTGGAACAGCACGTCCCTCCTGTGCAAACCCAGGTTCCCCTCCACCGGCTGCATGACCTCGGGGCAGTTACATAACCTCTTTGTGCCTTCAATTTCCTCCTCCGTATATGGAGGATAATCAGAAAATAGAGTGCCCGGACTCACAGTAAATAAGTGAGGTCTTATTACAAAAGAAATAGAATCAAAGTTATTTTTTCTATTATTAATTCACAGTATGGTTGAACCAGCTCTGGACAGCCTTGTCCTTTAAGTTTTGAGAAGACTGCTTCTTAAACTTGTTTTGGGGAGAAGTTATTTCCCTTGTTGTCACATCAACATTAAGAGAAGTGGACTGCTTCTTAAAAGGCTGGAATTCGAGAGAAAGTGTAATAGGATTCCATCCGTGTTTTAAGCCTGATTCTATGAGTTGTGGGGAAGGTGTGTTAGGCCAACCTCCCTGCCTTACACTGAGGGCTTAGAGGCCAGCCTTACTCCAGGACCTCAAAACCCACCTTAGCTTCCCGCCCCCACTTGCCAGGTCTCCCTGACCACAGGTAGGAAGAGCAGAGGAGACCTTATTTTTGCTTCCCTCCCTCCTCAATCTTCCTCCTCCCTTGAGCATGTTTTGAGCGTGGGAGGAAAATCTGAAGATTTCCTAATGGGCCATTTTGTCATAAGAGGCTTTGTTCTAGGGGCACTTGGGTGGATGAGTCGGTTAAGCAGCCAACTTCAGCTCAGGGCATGATCTCATGGTTTCTGTGTTCGAGTCCCACACCCGGCTCTGTGCTGCCAGCTCAGGGTCTGGAGCCTGCTTCAGATTCTGTGTCTCCCTCTCTCTGCCCCTCTCCTGCTTGTGCTCTGTCTGTCTCTCTCAAAAATAAATAAACACTTAAAAAAAAAGGCTTTGTTCTAGCCGCATTAGGCCTGGCAAACTTGGGGTCAAAGTAGAAGGGTCGAACAACTCTCCCAAAGTCCACTGAGCCACTCTCCGGCCCAAGCCCTCAGGGCTCCAACTGGCCTTCTTCTGCTAACAATCTTTCTAAAAGGCAAATCCATTTAAGTGTCCAGTGGCCCTGTAAAATCCTGAACTCTCTATGTTCCAGCCACCACGTTCTCTGCAAGCCTCTGCAGTTCCGAGCACACCCTTGTGCTCACTCACTCGCCTCACTGGGACCATTTCCCCCGCTGGCTGGTCCTTTTCCTTCAAGATTCCACATAAGGGGGGAAGAGACACTTCTAAGGTGATTTCCTAATTCCTATGGGAACTCAGGGACATGCAGGTTTAGATGTGTTGGAACTGCAGTATCTGGGGACATCCAGGTGGGTCTGTCCTCCTGGGACTGGCACTCGGCACAGGTCAGGGAGACAGACACACAGTGAAACAATCATCTCCTATAAAAAGCCTTCCTTGTCCTCACTGGGCTGGGAAGGTGTCCCCTTCCTTTCCTTTGAGCTTCTCCAGCACCTAGGATTGTATCCATATAGGATGGTGAAAGGACCATTTAAGTCTCAGCTGTGATAAATAAGTAAACTTTAAATAAGTAATTTCCTCCTAATTAAAAATGTATGAACATTACTGCATATGAACCTATGGGATGGTTCATTAAGCAAAAATACGACGCCTCTGAGCTTTGTTGGATGCTCTAGTATGTTAGTAACATTGATTAAACGCTGTGTTCAGGTCTAGGAAATGGAATTTAAAAAATTTTTTAATGTTTATTTTTGAGAGAGAGACAGAGACAGAGCGCAAGTGGGGGAGGAGCAGAGAGAGGAGACACAGTACCTGAAGCAGGCTCCAGGCTCCAAGCTGCCAGCACAAAGTCCGACGTGGGGCTTGAACCCACAAAGTACATGATCATGACCTGAGCCAAAGTTGAATGCTTAACCACCAGGTACCCCAGGAAATGGAATATTTACATTTTTTAAAGTTATTGAGCTGAAGGTGCCTGTGTGGCTCAGTTGGTTAAGCCTCTGGTTTTGGCTCAAGTCATGATCTCACAGTTCCATGAATTCAAACCCCAACTTGGACTCTCTGCTGTCAGCGCGGAGCCTGCTTTGGATCCTGTCTCCCTTTCTCTCTGCCCCTCCCCCACTCATGCACACACTCTCTCCAAAAGTAAATAAACATTAAAAAAAATAATAATTGAGCTGAGTATCACTTCGCAAAATCTGAACATATTTCCTCCGGTAATTAGTGTTCTTAGTGTCAATCTGATTGAGAAAACTGCCAGCTTTAAGAGCCATACTAAAATATCTATCAAACAGATGTCAATACTATGTGGGCGTACATATTTCTCCTCTTAATTTCTGTCATGCAGTTTTGAAAGATGAATTTCCCCCCATACCCATAATTCTAGCTTTTCCCTTCAGAATAGGGCTACTTTTACTACTTCTCTTATTAGTACTAGGACTTATTACATAAAATGTTCCGATCCTATGTGTGGTAGGTATAGTTGACTGCTTCTGCCACTTTTAGGCGAAAATGTTAGCTTTGTGCCTCTGGACCTCCTGCAGACAAAGGCACTATCCTTCCATGGCAGTTGGCAGAGTCGGGAGAGACCGGATTTGCTGCATTTAATTCCCTGCCGTTTTTCTGGTTTGGGTCTTGTTTTACTGTTGAGACACAATTAAAAATATTAAAATAAAAGGGAAGAGGTATTTCCTTGGGGTATTAGCTACTACTACCGGATTTTCCCATTTTCAGAAGGAGTTTTAGACTGTATTTTCAGTGCCTTCGACTGATAAATCTAGCTCCGGTGTTGAAGGGTTGAGTGCCAGCATTTCCTTACTCCTAGTTTAATCCAGCTGATACTTGAAGCCTATCAGGGCCCTTTAATTTGATCAGATAGATGCAGCTAGCTCTGTCGGCTGATGGCAAAAATAATCAGGGAAAGAGACACTGTGCCCAGGACGACTGGAGGTGCCAGTGTTGATGCCCCTACATTAAATAATTCCCTTGTCCTTGCCCACAAATCTTAACAGTAAAGTACATAATGCAAGGAGGAGATATTTCCTATGTGTTACATTACAGACATAGAATTCTTTCACTTTAAAAATAATTATTACAGGGGACCGGGGTCAGTTCATCGGTAGACTCTCAATTTTGGCTCATGATTTCAGTATGAGATGAAGCCCCGTGTTGGGATCTCTCTCTCCTTCCATCCCACCTCATAAATAAATAAATAAATAAAATTTTTATGGATTCAAATCAGTTCTTTAGACCTAGGGTATAATACATTTCCTCAAACTGCAAAAACTCAAGAAATATCTTCACGGGGCCTGATTAATGTTTAAGCTTCATGCTGGCACATTTTCTCTGCCCTTTATAATTGAACATCAACCCATCATCCTAAAATGACTATTTTCCCTTTAACTTGTTCTTTCCTCCAGGGGAAAATTTGTCATCCCAAAATTTATCTGTTTGGCATAATTATTTTAGACTGATTATTTTTAACAAAGAGCAGACATAGGAAAAGCTCTGAAAACTACATTGACAAGGAAAATCTCCATTTGTAAGGGTGTCTCCCTCTCTGTTCCAGGAAAAGGATGACTAAATCTCTAGAAACTTTTATCAAGGAAGAAGGCAAAGATTTAAATTAGCACAACAACCTTACCCTTGTTTACTGTGTTTTCTCTTGAAAACCTCCCATATCTGGTTTCCCTCACTCTAAGAAGATCTTTTGTCTTTAGCTGGCAATGGTATTCAAGATGGTGGCTTAGGCCATTTCAGAATTGTTTTCTTGGTTTATCTCCCATGTATATAGGAGGTACATGTTATTAAACTGATTTACTTTTCTCTTGTTAATCTGTCTTTTAGGGGCGGCTTGGTGACTTAGTCGGCTTGGTGACTTAGTCGGTCACTCAGGTCATGATCTCATGGTTCAGGAGTTCAAGTCCCACATCAGACTCTCTGCTGTCAGCACAGAGCCTGCTTTGGATCCTGTCTAACCTCTCTCTGCCCCTCCCTCACTCTCACGTGAGTGTGTTGTGTGTGTGCGCGCCCACTCTCGCCCTCTCAAAATGAATACATAAACTTAAAAATAATAAAATTTTAAAAATCTGTCTTTTATTAAAAGGGGTATTGGCCAATAACCTAGAAGGACAGGAAGAAAATTACTTTTCCTCCCCTACATGATAAAACAAAAATCTGACTATACCCCATCCCAAGCCCACTGTTCAGCTTCCTGGACATGGCGGCTGGGTTGTTCCATTCTCCCCGGCCAGATGCTGGTGCCTGAAATCTGGCAGAGCTGTCAGGAGTAAGGCAGGTAAAGTGGACAGAGTGGACGTACATAGTACTACTACTGAGGCAATATGTACTATGGACTCCTATGTGATGCAATATGTACAGAAGCTGATGGGAGCATTTAGAAATATTTATAGCATTTGACATTGCCGCAACATCAAAATGCAGCAATACAAGCATAACGGTTCATGGCTAAAAATATAAATAAAATTGGTGCTTCATTCGGATATTTTGCGAAGCACTACATGAAAGCACCCAGCGTATGCCTGGGATATAGTAGGCACTTAACATGTTCTCATTGTTTCCCTTACCTTAAGTGAAACCTAGAGCATTAAAAAAAAAAAAAAGCCTCCCTCTCCCCCACCACCAAAAACAGCTTCTGTGGAAAAAACTAATTTGACTGTTTTATATCCCAACTTCATGAACTAGTAACTCAGAGAGAATTCATTTCCCAATCAAAAGCAACTTCTGGATTTCTCAAAACTGACCCAGAGAGACACAAAGTAATTAGGCTGGTAAAGAGATGAATTTAAGATTATCACCGGGGCCCACATTTATTATAAATTGGCTAAAAATTGTCCACATAACACAAAAAGAAAAAAAGATTGCCCATGCATTTGAAGGTCTTGGTCTTATTTCTTTTTAGGCTGACATGTTTAGAGTGTCCTTAGCTATGCTGGGCCTTTACAGGCATCATCCCATTGTAAAAGTCAAGGTCAAAGTGGGCCATTTTGGCATGTGAATTATTTTGACCTGAAGGCAACTGAGATCCTGTGGACTCAGGAGAAACATTGGCCTCTCTCTTAACTACAAAGAACAATCTAAATTGGAGAGTTTGGTGCATCTGGGTAGCTCAGTCGGTTGAGCATCAGACTTCAGCTCAGATCATCAACTCAGGGTTCATGGGTTCGAGCCCCATTTCAGGCTCTCTGCTGTCATCGAGCAGCCTGATTCAGATCCTCTGTCCCTCTCTCTCTCTCTCTGCCCCTCCCCAGCTTGAGCTCTCTCAAAAATAAACATTAAAAAAAATAAATTAAGAGGGTCTTTACAGAGTAAGGGCTATCTCTTACCAGAGATAAACTTCATCTGAGTAATTCATCTATAGGGCAGGGCAAACATTGGCTTACCACATTGACTTTTTCATCTTTCTGTGAATTGCATTCATTCCTTTTGAAGTCCTAGGCCCCTATTCCCTTCCTCCTTGGTTCAGAATGACACATATACCTCATTTTGTCTCACTGTCTGGGATTTCCATGTCTGTATCGATTCTATGGACACCTGCTATTGATTTTCTCCTGTTAATCTGTCTCGTGTCAATTTGATTCTTAGTCTGGCTAGGACCTTTGAGGGGACAATTCTTCCTCCCTGACATCATCTAGTCCTCACATACCCCAGCGATGAGAACCACTGTCACCCCCATTATACAGATGGGAAACTGAAGCAGAAAGTAATTTGGCGCGTCACACAACTATAAACAGCAGAGCTGGCACTAAACCCCACTCTGGGCCTCAACCTGGCTCGTGACCTTATTGCTGTTTCCTTTTAAATAGGACCTCAGTGAGTAGACACTTTTTGCTGACAGGCTGTTTGCCTCTATGCATCAGCTTGGCTGCCTCTCCCCTTGCTCCTTTTTTTTTGCCTCCCATTTTTGTTTTCCTCATTATAAAAGAAAACCACCAGTCAGTCAGTGTGTGTGTGTGTGTGTGTGTGTGTGTGCGTGCGTGTGTGTGTTTAGGTGCACATACTCTCTCTGATTTACCACCCAATTTACAAATGTCTGGAACCCAGGCACAATGGAGGCCTGAATCCCCAGGTCAGAGAACAATGAAGCTACCTTGGCCCTTCCCTTGCTGTGGCCGAGGTGATCACTAGCTACCTAATAGGCAAGGAATTTAATTTTCCTTCCTTGCAGTCACAGCATCAAGAAAGAAAAATCTCCATTAGCAGGAAAAAGGCTAGGTGTTCTGTTTCTTTCCCAGCAGGAAATTGGCAGGAGTTTCAGGTGGCCCAGGTTAAATTTCCCCCATAGACACCCGGCCATGGTTGCTGGCTGGTCCCTGAGCGGCCCTGAAGTGAGACCACAGCACTGGGAAGGGTCGAGCCCTTATTTCCTGCTTTGAAACTCTTCCAAATCCTGCTTCAGATTTTAGAAATGGGCCTTCTCCCCAGACAGCTCCCTTCATGTGAGTCCCTGAGGCTCAGCCCTTTATATCAGTGGATAGCCAAAATGGCTACTGCCTGCTCTGCCCAGGAAATCTTGAATTTCATTTTGGTTCTCCCACAGAAAGAAAAAACTGGTGTTCCCTCGCAAAGCTGCCCCAGGACTGTTCCTCCTTGTTGCTTTGTGGTTTACTAACAGTACCAACCCCCAGTCCCAATCCACTTACCTATTCACCTTACAGAAGGGGGTGGAAGGGCAGAGTTAGTCTATGGGAAGTGGGGGGGGGGCGGTTCTCTGGAGGGAGTGGTGAGGGGCCAGGAGGGTCTGTGATGCATCGCGGGTATCTGAGGCAGCATGGACATCTCTGGTCACTCTTCTCCGCTGACAGCTTTCTGCCTCTTCCGAATGTGTAAGGCTCTCTCCAGGGTAATGTCCTCCATTTGCTGCTTTCTCTTATCCTGCTCAGCCTAGGCAAGCTCATCCATCTATAATTTCCCACTAGGGCACTGCTTTGGGCAAGGCGATAACATTTTGTTGAGCAGGACAGTGCTATATTTGAGGGAGAACTTTGAGTCCCTCTACTTCTCTGCCACGTTGACCCCTCCAGCAGGACAGTGCTATAGACTCAATGAGTCTGCTGCTCGGTTACTGTGACAAACCCTTCCCCCATTCCCGAATGCCTCATAGTGGGAGCAGGGGTGGGGTGAAGTACTGCCCAGTAGAGAAGCAAATGGCTCCTGAACTTACATCTGCAGCCCAAGAAACCAACTCTGCACCCCAGATCCCTACAACCAAGGTAATTTCTCAAAGACACCTTAAAGTTGTGTCCCGGAGGCATCTTACACCCAAACCTGACCTCAACATTTTAATTTACTCTTGTCTAGTAAATGATCCCACCACCTCCTACTCTCAAACAGACCTGAGGCCCTCATGAATCCACCCTGAACCATTTTAGTGTAACCACAGGCTAAATTCTTTAGCCCATCAGGCATTTTCTAAAGCCTTTAGGATATACCCACCCCAACTCATCCCTAATCAAGAGTAGATTCTAAGGCAAAGCTGATAGAATAAAATTCTTAACAATTAAAGATTCTTTTTTTTTTTTTAATTTGAGAGAGAGAGTACATGCAGGGGAAGGGGCAGAGAGAGAGAAAGAATCTCAAGCAGGCTTCACACTCAGCACACAGCCCGACATGGGGCTCCATTCCAGGACCCTGGGATCTTGACCGGAGCTGAAATCAAAAGTCAGATGCCGGGGTGCCTGGATGGCTCAGTTCTTTAAGTGTCCTTGGTTAAGTGTCCAACTTCAGCTCAGGTCATGATCTCAGGTCATGTGAGTTTGAGTCCCACATCAGACTCTGTTGACAGCCTGGAGCCTGCAGCTTGCTTCAGATTCTGTGTCTTCCTCTCTGTGTCCCTCCCCCACCCACATGGTCTCTTTCTCTCAAAAATAAACATTAAAAAAAATTAAAGAGGGGCACCTGGGTGGTTCAGCTGGTTAAATGGCTGCCTTCGGCTCAGGTCATGATCTCACCGTAGTGGGTTCAAGTCCCACATCAGGCACTCTGCTGTAGGTGCAGAGCCTGCTTTGGATCCGCTGCCCCTCCCCTGCTTGGTCTCAGTCTCTCTCAAAAATTAATAATTTTTTTTTAATTTATAGGAAAAAAAAGTAGGATGCTCAACCGACAGAGCCACCAGTCACCCCTAATTTTAAAAAATTATTTAATTTTTTATAAAATCAATTTTAAGGTGGGCTTCCCATTCCCTCCAATCTTCAAAGCTTTGTTCTAGAGAGCAGTGACAGAAAGAGGTGATCCGGTTGAGCAGTGGGACAGGCTGAGTTTGAGTTAAAGCAAAGCAGATTCTGGGGTTGCAATTCTAGTTCTGTGATGTATTAGGTCCAAAGCAGGCCCTGAGCAGATGGAGAAGCAGGTCCTGTCCACCTCTACAGCTTTACCACCCTCCATTCAGTACATGACACTATTTGCAGGGCCAGTAAACAGAACCTGTAATCTTGTACTTCACATATCTTTGCACTTCTCTTACATTTACTTGCCTGAATGACTCTTACTCATCCTTTGAGAACCAGGTCAAGTAGCATCCATCTCCTCTGGGACCCCTTCCCCAAGTTACGGGCCCCTCCCTATGAAGGGTTTACTCCATGCAGCTTCCATCAAAGCCCTCAACTCTGTCTTACTATTAACTTCATCTAATGTTGTAGCATCAAACACTAACAGTGTCCCTTTTAATTCAGGACATGGGATGAGACTTCAGTGAGTGGAGAGAGCACTGGACTAGGAGTCTGAACCTCTGAGCTCTCATCTGGGCAAGCCTGTCACTTTGGGGACAGGCTTTTTTTTTATATTTATTTTTGAGAGAGAGAGACAGAGCACAAGCTGGGAGGGGCAGAGAGATAGAGAGAGAGAGAGAGAGAGAGAGAGAATCCGAAGCAGGGTCCAGGCTCTGAGCTGTCAGCAGAGCCTGAAATAGGGCTCGAACTCATGGACAAGAGAGATCATAACCTGAGCTGAAGTTGGACGCTTAACCAACTGAGCCACCCAGGTGCTCCAGTAATGGCACTTTTCTTCAAATGAGAAAATGGGAGAATTGGCTCGGGCAGGAGTTCTTGGTCTGGGATCCACAAACCTCTAGAGGGTCGAAGGAGGGACTTAAAGGAAGTCCATAAAGTTTCTGAACTTGCTGCTAAACTCCATCTATTTGCATTCTGTGGGGAGAGACCACAGATTCTTAAATAGTCAAGAACTGTTAATCTGGATAATCTCCTGAGTCTCTCCCATTTAGATCCTGGTGCATATTCTCTTTGAGGAAGGAGGTGCCAGGGAGCAGGAGAGATGCGTCCCACGCACCCACTGCCATCCCAGCCCCATCTGAGATGGACTTTGTCAAGGGACCCCTCGCATGACCACTGGGCTAACCCTGCAGCTCCCTGGACTTTGGCCCCATTAGCCGGGGAGCAGAGGTAGAAGTATGGTGCAGAGGAGACATCCACATAACGCTCGCTCTTAAAGAAATACGGGAGCCAGAACGGAGAGGAAAATGGCTGGAAAGTGAACCAAAGGGGGGTAAGGGAGGTAAGGAGGAAAGAACCTTTAGGGACATGGACACTATTCAGATCCAGAAGTCTGGGATAGGCACAGGGAATACCATGAGTCCTGGAGATGGAGACTTGGGTTGGAAGGAAAAGGGACAGGAACTGGCACTTTCGGAGTACCTAGTTAGTGCTGGGTACTCTTGTGATCATAATAATCCTTCAAAGGAGGTGTAAACAGGGGCGCCTGGGTGGCTCAGTCAGTTTGGTGTCGGACTTCGGCTCAGGTCATGATCTCACAGACCGTGGGTTTGAGCCCTGCGTCGGCTCGGAGCCTGCTTCAGATTCTGTGTCTCCCTCTCTCTCTCTCTCTGACCCTCCCCAACTCATGCTTTGTCTCTCCCGCTCTCAAAAATAAATAAAAACATTTTTAAAAATCCTTTTTTTTTAAAAAAAAAAAAGGAGGTGTAATCAGCCCTAGGCAAGATTGTCAAATGAGTTCCTCGCTTTTAAATGTCCCTCTGGCCCTCCTTTCTGCCCTGCACTGTCTGTCTAGAAAAACTCAGAGCATGTCCTACATCAGGCAGTCTCCTGGTACCTCTTTTGAAAAGTGCAATGACAAGAGGCTAGACTGCGAATCTGCAGCTGGCAAAGGAGGGAGAAGGCTTCAATCAGTTTGCAACCTTCCTGGGCTCTGGCCACGTGCCGGCCACGGGGCAGGCTTTCGGAAGGCACACGACAAGAACCTTCCCCTTAGCACCTTACAAATCTGCCACTCCCTCCCCCCAACATGGTAACCAGTTCTGATCTGGGCGGCCAGGGCACGGAGGTGCAGGGCCAGCGCAGCGCTGGAACTGGCGACCTGAGACGGCGGCTCGCCTGAGTTCGGAGGCCAGCGAGGCAGGGTCCTGCTGGGCTTCCCACTCCCCTTCCCGTCTTACCAGGCGCATGTCTCCGGGTCCGTGCACCACCAGAGAGAGGTTCTGGGGCTTGGCCGCCGCCATGTCGTTGTCTTCCTCCCGGGTCGAGGCTGCAGTCTGCAGGACGCGCGGTGGTTCTGGTGACAGCCCAGCAAGTGTTGGGGGTAACGGTTGGGAGGCCTAGGTTGTCAGAAACGGCGCACGCCGGGCGGGGCCGGGGCTTCCTTGTCTCGGACAACCTGGGCGGGGCTAGCGTGGGGGCGGGGCCTCTCTGCTTCCCTCAGGCGCTGCCTCAGGGCGCTGAGGAAGGAGGGCCGGGGGAGGGGGTCGGGGGAGGGGGCCGGGGAGAGGCGAAGCGGGTCCTGCGCTGTCGTCTGCAGGCGCTGCTGTTTATGTCAGCGTCATATCCTAGGGAACAGTGCTGTCCTGAAAGTAAGCTGCAGAGGCGACAGCCACCAGACCATTGTTCTCAGACTTGAGCTGCAGAAGAAGGGGGTTCTGCAACGTGGAGCAGATTCTGAAGGCTAGCACAGAGATTCTGCTACGGTGTGTCTCAGTCTTTCCTAGAGGTGAGGCCTGGGGGTCTGGATTCGTATTAGCATTGGAAATATTGAAGCTGCAGGAAACGCACGGTCTGCACTTTAAGGGAAAAGCTCTACACTGATGGTACCTTGACGTGGGCCCTGTATCGCCAGCACCCAGCAAAGTCCCCTGTACAAATAAGAGTGAGTGAATGAATTGATGTACCACCCATGAGCTCGATGCATCAGAGTAAAGAAACTATGAAATGGAATCTGCAAGCCCTTTTTCTCTTAACTGGCTCTGCTGCTTGTAATAGAAGCCAGACTTCTGCCTGCATTCTTCCTTCAGGTCTCTCTTTCCTCAGACACGATAAAAGTTTACTCCAAGGGGAGAGCTGCCCTCAGGGCAGACCTAAATCTTTAGAGGCCCTTCCCTCCTTTGAGAAGGGCTCAGGATTTCCTTCCCTACAGCCCCTCCCCACACCCAGACATTCTGCTGGATCGTCTTATCTCCTCCCAGAGGCTTTCCCCAGCACCCAGCCCTTGAAGATAACCGTGGCACTCACTGCACACGCCACAGATGGGTCACAGCCTGTGTTTTCACCTGTAACCATCCCCTCCCCAAATGCTCTGGAGGTCACTGAGGGCAAGACCTCATTTATTTCTTTTTTTAAAAAGTCTACCCCATATTGAACTAGAGTTGGAAGGGGCGAGTCCGGTCTCAAAATGGAGATAAAATCACCTCCAGGTGGCCTCCAGCCCAACTCCTTTGCCGCGGCCACTGGGGAGGGGGAAGGGTAGGGCCGTGATCCAAAGGAACAAGAGGAGTTGAGAAAACTGTTTATTGGTGGTTTGAGCTTTGAAACTACAGATGATGGTTTATGAGAACAAACAGAACGTTCCAGGGATTTTGGTTGTGTAACTTACTCTTGTGTGGAAGAGGTGGATGCAGCAATGTGTGCTCACCACACAAGGTGAATGGGCGTGTAGTGAAACCAAAGTGAGCTGTTTCTAGAGAGGATTCTGTAAAGCCTGGTACCCATCTAACTGTAAAGAAAAACTTAATTGGCAGTATTAAAGAAGATACAGAAGCATATAATTTGAGAGACTGCTTTGAAAAGTACGGCAAGATGGAAACCATAGAAGTTATGGAGGACAGGCAGAGTGGAAAAAAGAGAGGATTTGCTCTTGTAACTTTTGATGATCGTGATTCAGTTGATAAAATTGTTGTTCAGAAATACCACACTGTCAATGGGCATAACTGTGAAGTGAAAAAGGCCCTTTCTAAACAAGAAACGCAGTCTGCTGGATCCCAAAGA
>PITB01022904.1:0-26590 GCA_004024585.1 Paradoxurus hermaphroditus
AGTTCCCTTGCTTGTCCCACCTGCACCGGCAGGCCCTCAGGGTGACGCCCCACCCCAGGCCTTCCTCAGGCGTTCGGGCAAGTGGTCAAGGAAGAGCCTCAAGCTTACCCATAAACCTGTCTGTCGGCTGAAAGCACCCTGCACCTGTTCCTCCCACTGCCATCTGCACCCCCCCACCCCACCCCTGCTCCCTTACTCCGTCGAAAGAGTCCACGATTCCTGCAGGAGAATAACCAAAGGTGCTCGCTCCCAACGTCCGCAAACGGGTCACTTCCCCAAGTTCAGAGGCATGCTGGATTGCTTTTGGAACTGAGACCCCTCTCCCCACCGCGCTGGTGCTGCGCTTTGCCTGCTCAGCTCAGAGGCTGCACTGCTTGTGCTCAGATGCCTCTCATTCTTGATAAAATGGCCCTGGCCTCTTGATAGCCGCTGCTCAATGAAGCAAGCGCCTGCGCAAGCGCGCGCGCGCACACACACACACACACACACACACACACACACACATTAAACAAGTTTGCCGCAATAGCCCAGGACAGTTCCCTCCTCAGAAAAACAACATGGGTTTGTTGGTTTGTTTTCCTGAGAAAATAAGTCTACCCAGGTGCACCTTTAATTCCAGCAACTTTTTATTTTTATTTATATTCAAGGTAGTGAACATACAGTGTCGTCTCGGGCTTCAGGAGTAGAATCCAGTGATTCATCCCTTACATGTGACACCCAGGGCTCATCCCCAAGAGGGCCCTCCTTAATGCCCATCAACTTTTACCTTCTCACCCAGAGTGGGGTGCTCTCTGGGAGTCATGGTTTCTCCAGAAAGCTTTCCCTTTTATGCATGTCCTTTTGTGAATGTCCACTTGATATACACAAATCCAAAGGACCCCTAGGTAAATTAATTTCTGAGCATAAAAGGGCAGTCAGCACCAGTCGTCTTCCAGCTTTCTATGGTTCCAATGCGGATTTCATCAGCTGCTCCTTCTCGTGGGCGGGGCTCAAATATCCAAGAGTTATCCTTGGATCTTCACAGGATCTACGAGATGGACCCATCTCTTCATTCATCCATCTGGTCATTTATTCATTCATTAACAAATATGCACGGAGCACCTACCATATGCTCGGCACTGTACTAGGAACCAGGAATAAAATGGGAAAAGACAAGATGTATTCCTGCCCCTTGTATAGGCAAATAGGAGAGACGAATATTAATTAAGGGAAATTGTCACCATGACAACCTTTACAAATTTGGAAACGCACACGCTTCTCTAAGATCATGCAATAGGAGACATTGTAGGGGCGCCTGGGTGGCTCAGTCGGTTGGGTGGCCGACTTCGGCTCGGGTCATGATCTCACGGTCTGGGAGTTCGAGCCCCACGTCGGGCTCTGTGCTGATGGCTTGGAGCCTGGGGCCTGCTTCCGATTCTGTGTCTCCCTCTCTCTCTGCCCTTCCCCTGTTCACGCTGTGCCTCTATGTCTCTCAAAAATAAATAAACATTAAAAAAAAATAAAAAAAAATAGGAGAAATTGTAACCTAGTTGGGGAGTCCTGGATGGATACCCTAAAGTAGCGATAATTGGGAACAAGCTGAAGGAGAGATAGCAGTTCTGGATGGAGAGAGAAAAATGGAGAAGGCAAGGCTAGTGAGGTAGGAAGGAGCCGGACCTTGCAGAGCCTACAGGTCATATTATGGGACACTGTCTCTATCTTCAGGACCGCAGGAAGCCAAGCATGTGGCCCGGAGTCGGAACTTAGCCCCCAGGTGCCCGTGGCTGTACCTGCTCCCCCTCCTCTAACACCTCACCCCCACACAATTTTCCGTTCACGTGGTTGTGGAGGGATTAAGGGTTTACAAAACACTTCCACATATGTTGGTAGTATTATTAAACACATCTTGAGAGGTTTTTTTGGAGGTTGGGAGAGCGGATATTATTTGGTTTGCTAACGAGGAAATGGAGATCCAGAAAATTGAGGCAACATGCCCATGGTGAGTAGTTAGCTGGTCAGGACTTGAATCCAGGGCTTTGACATCAGGGCGGTCTTTCTTCACCCCGTCCTGTTGCTTCCTGAAGATGGGTTGCTGAGACAATCCAGCAGACCAAAGGAAAAATCAGCAATGAAGCAGAAGGAAAAAACCAAAGACCTACAAAGAAAAATCTTGTTGTTTGCGCCTTTGTTGAGCCCTAAACATAGGGATTTTACTGCCAGGTGGCTCACCTGTTCCTGCTGGTGGCTCCCAGCCTTTGTCCTAATCCCATGTTTGCAGGTGCTAATGGGATATTTGTCACCAGCATGTGATCATGGCTTCCATTGGAAAAAAAAAAAAAAAGACACAAATCAAATATTTGTTAAGAAAATATTTTGTCTTCCTAACTTTCCCTGTAAAGGACATAGTGGCATTTATTTTTAATGGGGATGAGGATTGTTGATTGATTCACGAAGAGTCATCAGCATGTCACTCCCAGACAGGAATGTGAATCCACTTTTGGAGGAAGAAGATGCTCTGCCCTTAAAACTGCCACTGTTTTCATCTACCTGCTTTCCAGGGAAAATAATGAGAAATAAAAATAGAACTAATTAAGTCTTGGCTTCAACTCAGCCCTTTCCCATGTAGACTTGCGGCAAATTATTCTAACACGCAAAACACTTCTTTACTGTGGCTACACATGGAGAGGTGTGTTGTCACGTGTATTAGAAACAGCAAAGGACATCAGTCAATCAGAATTTCAGGTCGAAAGCTTTTGTTATGTGCACACGCTGTTAGAAGGCAACTCGGGGACTCACCGAATTTGACGTCGTTAGAATTCCATGTGCCCCGATGCCGTCTTCTCCCCCAGCCTGCCCTTTGGGTCTGAAAACCTCACCGTTAGCAGATAAGGCATTCCAGAAGGTCCCCATGAAAATACTCATCTGTTGCCCTTTTGAGCCTCCAAGACTAGAGAAAAAGTCCGAAGGGAAGCCAGTGTGGGTTAGACACATTTGGGGATGGGAGACAAGTCAGAATTAGGGTCATGGGCTTCTGGACAGGAGATGTGTCTTAGCAGCCAGGATTAGGACAATAAGGCGTTCAGAGTTAGGACCATATTTGTAGTCACTGGCCTCAGACATAGAACCAAAGAAGTTGGAGGTCACTTTCCACTCTTCTGATTGATCGATTTATTTTTTAAGTCATTCTTGCTATTTCATCCACATTTATAGAGTGTAGATTGGACTTCTCCATTGCTCAGAATTTTTAACAAAGCCTCCAAGTCAAGTTCCATGGATGCTATGTGCCCCCTGTTGTAAAGAGAGGGGCTCAACACACAGCCTCTAAGAAGGAGCCAAGCCGGCCAGCGCTACACCCAACAGCCTGCATAAGTGAAGCACGCTGATTCATTAGGTGGATCCTTGGAAGGGAATTCCTAACAGTTGGCGGGTATGGTGATGTTCTCACCCTTTCCGTGTGAGAACAAGGTGGAGATGGACCTCAGGAGAAGCACGCAGAGATGGGAGTTGTTTCTAGCAGGGATGGTATCTGAACCACACCCAACTCACCCCCGCTGAGCTACGGAAGCTCCGCAGG
Source organism: Paradoxurus hermaphroditus (assembly GCA_004024585.1). Lineage (NCBI taxonomy): Eukaryota > Metazoa > Chordata > Mammalia > Carnivora > Viverridae > Paradoxurus > Paradoxurus hermaphroditus. The sequence goes on from PITB01022904.1 coordinate 3,554, forward strand.
CCCACACCTGCTGCCCTCAGGATGGTGCCCAAGCAAGTTCTTGAGAAAACCTGACCTGTGCTGCAGAGGCACAGAGAAGGGTGCCTGGTCTGAAGCAGGAGGCTGGCCAGCGTGGGGCATGAGAGCAGCAGCTGCACTTGGCCTTTGCGGGGCAGGGTGATGAGCTTTCCACAGCCCGAGTGGATGCAGGGGAGGCAGTCTGGGTGACTCTGTCCCAGAGCACTGCTGGGAGGGGTGAATGACTTAACCAAGAGCTTAGAAGGTCTGTAAGAGGTCAGCCAGGAAGTCCAAAAGCCACATCAAAGGACAGTGCAGGGTTGTCTGGAGAACAAGTCAAATACCTCCCACAAAGCTAATAACTGCATTCCTGACCTAACGAAGGTCTTTTGGGAACCAAGAGAGTATTACCAACGTCTTTTGCCTTCTCCTCTAAAGCCTCCTCCCCCAGGCTCTAGGGGAGCCAGGAGTTGGGGGCGAGGAGAGGCACAGAGCAGGGGGAGTGGAACAACATCCTGTGGCCCCTTTCTTACTGCTAGTCCCCGACCATCAGGCCAGGGCCTGGACTCAGGCGAGGGGAGAAGCACCCAAAAAACCGAATGACCGAACTGGCCTAGATTGGCCCAGACTCTGCGATGCACGCGAATCTTTGTTTTAATGCGCCCACGTGACAGTACAGCTTTGCAATCTTCCTGAGACGCTGTCAGGGGCCGGGCAAGGGATCCATAAAATCACGTTGGAAGGCGGCAGTGGAAGCAAAGAGAAAACCATGGACTCCTTGTACCTTATCAAGTCAAGCCTCTCGATAACACGATTAAACAAAAAATGCGTCTAAAACAGGAAGAAGAATCAGGCAGAAGACGCGTCATGTTTCTGCCGGCTGGTGCTCCGATTCCTTCCGCATCTCCTCTGCCAGTCACACTGGCCAATACGAACACTTCCACTTGCCAGAGACCCATAACCCTCTGGATATCTACATATGCCCCAATTATTTAGAAGCGACCTGTGAACCCTGCGCAGGTCAGGCCAGCCCTTAAAATTCTCACCCCGTGACGAGTCTCCCCATGAGAACTGCATCGAGGGCTCTGTTCACACTGAGTCATTGCTGCATCTATTTTATCCTCAACTCTGAAAACATTCACTACGAGGTTAAGTATTTTCCTGTTTCACAGACCGGGAAAACACGTTCAGCCAGCATTTGAACTCCGGTGTGTCAGGTTCCAGTGTCGATATTCTTTCCATGAAATGTCTTCTTAGAGGAAGCAGTGATTCAGCAGTGATTTATGAATGCAGGAAAGCTAGAGAGACCTGCTCAGCTCGTGGAGGAGATCCGGCTGTTCCTGACGCAGGGACGGTCAGGACGACTTAGTGAGTGACCATGCTGCTTTCAGGTCATCGCTGGGAATTCTGTGCTTACTATTAAAATCTGAATGCTCAATCGAGAGGACAGTCTTCGGCATGCAAGGACACGTCTAGCCCACCATCAGGACTCTATAGACAGAAAACGGGCCACTCTTCCATGTCTGTGCTTTAGCACCAGGACTAGCATACTTTTAACCTTGAAGACTCACTACTGGTGGTTCCTGAGCACCACTTTCATGCCAGTGTAGCAATTCCAAGCCGCCTACATTCTATGGAAAGTCTAGCCTCTATTTCTAGTCAAAGTTAATATTCCTGTTCGTTGCTTATCACCACAGTTTCTCCTCTACCTGATGTAACAAGAGCAATCAGGCTTATTTTCTTACTTTTGAGAAGGGGAGAGACCATGTCTTTGTCCTGTAGGACCCATCCACCTGCCTATAAATGGTCCACAGGAGGTTTGAGGGGTCATCTTAACCAGCCAACAACCTGGTGGGCAGGGCAGCAAGCCAGAGTGTCGAAAGGACTAAGACATCGAAAAGGTCCCGAAAATCTCTCTTAAGCCAGTTCTACTCTTGCCTTGCAGTAGATTAAGAGTTCAGTTTATTGTCTAAAGACAATAGAAAAGAATGTGAAAAATCTTTTTCAAGGTTCAGAAAAAAGTACTGTAACGACCAAACAGCTGAGGAGTTGAGCCTACGAGCAAACTTTAGGGAACTGATGGGAATTAAAAGGAAGGTGAATTACAAGAAATAGACTTTTTGAAATCTCTCTCAAAGTCGAGTTTAACCTGAGGAACGTGCAACATGAAGAATGCCAAAATACATTCGTCCAGAAAACATGAAAGCCTGTAAACTCTCACTGAAGGAGGTTCTAGAGCCTTTTTGTAAGACAGAAGAATTCGGGGTGTTGGCGACAACATAAAAGCCACTTCTTTGCAGACATAGATGTTCTCCAAAGGAGTGGCTCTCAGCTTTGCCTGCACATCAGAATCACCTGTGACGCCTTTCTAAGCACGAGCAACGGGAGCCCAGCCCAAATCTTACAAGTCAGGATCTGCAGGGTTTAACGCCAGCTGCTGTTGTTTTAATGTGACATGGCTGACCCTGGATGCAGCCGAGGTTAAGAACCACTGCTGAAGAGTTTGCATTAAAAAAGTAGGGGGGCGCCTGGGTGGCTCAGTCGGTTGGGCGGCTAATTTCAGCTCAGGTCATGATCTCGCGGTCTCTGAGTTCGAGCCCCGAGTCGGGCTATGTGCTGACAGCTCGGAGCCTGGAGCCTGCTTCAGATTCTGTATCTCCTTCTCTGTCTGCCCTTCTCCTTGCTCACTCTCTGTCTCTATGTCTCTCAAAAATAAAATAAATAAAAACGCTAAAAAAAAAAAAAAGCAGGACCCTCTTCTCCCTACCACAAAACTTTAAGAGAAACATAAATAAAAGCAAAATATAGTTCCTTGAAAAGACCTGAAAAACCCCTGAAAATACTAACCAGAAAAAAGATACACGTTGCCCAGTTTCGGCATCACTAGATCATTGAATCCTAGGGTCATAAAAAACAAACAAACATATCAGAAGGAAGAAAGGAACGAAGGGAGGAAGGAACAAAAATCAGGAGGTATTATGAACTTTCTGGCAGTAAAATTTAAATTTTAGACAAAATGGGACAAATTTCTAATAATTTTCGAAAATTCACATAAGAGGAAGTAACCCAAAAAAATCTGAAATATTGTAGGTTTGAATTCCCATAATGAAAAGCACACCTACAAAAACACATACTTCTAAGCTCAGATGATCTCCCATTTCCCAATTCATTCATTAAGGCCAGAATAATCTTGGTACTAGAACCCTGACAAGAATGTAATAAGAAAAGTAAAGGTCAATCTCTCTCATGAACATACATGGAAAAATCCTAAACAAAATATGAAAAATTCTATGTACATATAAAAATATGACCAATGTCTTCTGGCAACACGTGGTTTGTTTAACATTTAAAATGAATAAACATAATTCACATGTGAACAGAATAAAGGAAAAGTAATCATTCCAATAGATTTAGAAAAAGCATTTGATAAATTTCAACATCCATTCATACTTTTTTAAAAAAAGTCTTTGCAAAACAGGAATAGAAGGAAGCTTTATCTAATAAATGGAGTTTACAAAAAGCCTACAGCATACTTAATGACGAAATATTGAAAACTTTCCCCCCTGATACTGGGGAACAAAGATGCCCGTTATCACCACTTCTATTCAGCAGTGTACCAGAGGTCTTAGTAAGTGTGATCAGGCAAGAAAAACAAATGTTGCAAGGACTTGAAATAAAGAAATAATAGCCATTATTCACAGATAACATAATTGTGCATTGAAAAAAATCTGATCAACTATTAGAATTAGTAAGTGAACTTATCAATGTCATTGGATACAGAGTTGGCATAAAAACATCAATTTCTTTCTCAAATTTGAGTGTCATCTTTGTCCAGAGGCCAGGCTAATCTCTGTATTGTTCCCATTTTAGTATATGTGCTGCAGAAGCAAGCACAAAAACATCAATTTGTTTCTAGATGCCAGCAACAAAACAACTAAAAATGTAATTCCAAAAATGACAACACTCACAATAGCTTGAAAAACATCAAAGATCTAGGAATCTATGGAAGAACTTTATACAGAAATTAAAGAAAACCTACATAAGCAGGATATATACAATGTTCATAGACCAGAAGATGTCGATTCTCTCCCAATTATCTATAGTCACTGTAAACCTAATCAAAATCCCTGGATATCTGTATGTGTGAAACTGACAAACAGACTCTAAAATGTCTATGGCAATACAAAAGATTAAGAATAGACAAGATTATCTTCAGGATGTTCAAAACTGGATGATTTATTGTACTGGAAATCAAGACTCATAAAGCTACGCTAATTAAGACAGTGTGATATTGGTACGAGTAGACAAATGTACCAATGGAACAGGTAAAAGAGCCCAGAGACAGACCCCTACATGAACCCATGATTTATGACAAAGGCACAGTGCTGGGAAGAAAACAGTGAAAGGTGCTGGGGTCAGTCGGCTAAACGGGAAAAGTCAAAGAGCAAAACTTCTGGGATATTACACACAATGTCCTCACGACCTTGAACAATGATTTCCTCAACAGGGCACAATAAGGTTAACTAACCGTGAAGAGGAAGACCGGGAAATTGGACATTAACATTATAAAAATTTGTTTGCATCAAGCCATGAGGAGCGAAAAACCAGAGTGGCAGAAGATACATGCAACGCATTTAAAAAGTTTCCGTAACTGGGTATTTTTTACAACTCTTACGAATCAATAAGTAGCAAGACAGTAAATCCAACAAGAAAATGAGGCAAAAGACTTAACTAGGCATTTCACAAAATAGCCCAAGGCCAATAAGCATGTAAAGAGATGCTCGACGGCATTAGTGTTCAAAAGGGCAAATTAAAACAGTATCGCACATCTACCATACCGGATAAAATTAAAAATACTGACAACACCAAATCTTGACAAGGATACAGGCCAAGGCCAACTGGAGCTCATTGACGGCCGGTGGGAGTTTCAGTAGGCATAATGGCTTTGGGAACACTGGGGCGGTGCCTACTAAAGACGTAGCCATCTATCCCTGTGACCCTTTGGGACCCATATGCCCTGCGGCCCAGTAATTCCACTCACAGTTCCATACCAACAGAATGCATTTGTGTGTGCATCGACATACATGCACGCGCATGCTCCTGGCAGCGTTATGGACAGCAGCCAAAAGCTGGAAACAAAAATGACAATTAGCAGAATAAATCGTGACATATGGTCATACAAAGAAATACAGTGAACCAAGCAATGCAAACGGATAAACTACAGCTACAATGAATCGTTCCTTCTATCCCACCTCTGCTATACCCCAGCCCTTCATTCAGTCCTTGCCTCTGGTTCGTTCATTATTTCAACTGTTCTACGTATGTACTTCATGCTTCTCTCTTAAAGCAGGCAGGATAAAAACGATTTTCTTCGCCTCTTGGTTCTTAAAGGAGCTAACAGATGTAAACAGAAGAGGGTTGCCATTCCAGCTAGCCACAGAAACCCTAAACCCAGCCTCAAGGGAATTTATGCTGAGGTCAAGTGCCCTGACAAACCCCCCCACCCCCCGCCCCCCGACTCATTTTAGGTTAGGGTCAAGTACCTTTCTTCCCTTTCTCCTCCCACCACCTTCCTGGCCCTCATCCTGCTTTTTCACAATCTTTTAAACATGTAAAACCCATTCTTAGCCTGAGGCATTTTGTGGACCCCTTAAGAAACCAGGCTGTACCTAAAGCACCCAGAAAAAATGAGTTAAAAGACATTACTCCTCAGCACTCCGCCAGGTGGTCTGAGGGGCTCCAAACTGACACCACACATCCAAGTGTCCATCTGTTCCTGTCTTGGTCAACTATAGTTTCCTAAGAGCTGACCCGGAGGTAGCCAATGTGGAAAGGTACAAAGCAAAACATTTTACAAGACCGCCAAGGACAGGTGAGTAGTTGAACCTGCCAACAGTTAGTATCGTGGCTCCACTGCCTAAAACATCTATGACCTTGGACAAACCAGTCCCCATCACCATCCCAGGGCCGTGACAGCAAGTGAAATGATACAACTGCGCACAGTACTCAGTGATGACAGAGATTAAAAAGTGGAAAGCCAGCGGTGGCACCCAAAATTTTAAACAGTGAAGCAAATCAGAGGGCAGGAAAATAGACTGATTTCCCATGAAGCCAAGATCTTTGCAGTGCGCTCTGAAACACAAACGTGACCGTGAAATTCTGTAAAGCACTGCCTACCATTAATTTAGTCAAACTGTCAGAAGGTCGCTTTTAGGAGAATAATTTTTTCGCCTTCTAAATTCGACAAATTACCAAGTACGTACACTTCCATGTGGCACAACCAGCAAAGGGGTGCAGGATACCAGCCACCACTAGGTGCTGCTCAAGAACCGCTGTCACCCGCTCTCACTTCTCCCCCCACCCCGCCAAGATTCGCAACCCTTTCATCTGCTTTTTTTTCTTTTAAGGAAGAAAAACTGGACCATGACATGCTCACTGAGTCTGCCGATTTCCAGAAAATGCAAGCTTAAATGAAGGCCATCCCGGACACTGAAGAGACAACAGATACTTTTATTGCACGTTTATAAAATCTGCATAGTTGTAGCGAGTGTTCTTCTCGCCCACTACTCCCTCATCAATGTTAAAATTTGGTTAAAACACAATATCCAATCTGGAGCCTTTTAAAAATGGTCAACGGGGATATTTCTCTCTCTACATATACATATATATAGATTTTTTTTTCTTTTTACAAACCCTCATCCCTTATTTTTTTGGAGCAAAAAAGGGGAGGGGCATCCAAACGTTCTTTGGGGCCAGCAGCGGCCTCAGACACCTGCTGTTGACAGTTTTCGGATGCCGGAAGGTTGTAGTGAAGTCCCAACGCTCTCCTGCCTCAGTCACGGTTCACAACGCGGTTCCGACTAAGGTCCTTCCTGCTTTCCTTTCTTTCACTCGGGACTGAGTGTGAGGTTTTCTGGTTTATTTGAAAAATATAAAATAAGAGAGACAGAGAGAGAAGAAAGGAAAGGCAGCTCTTTTTCAACTTTGCAGCACTTGCTGCCACGTGCCCTTGGATTTCTACCCCCACGCGAAGGGCGGCGGCTCGTCACCAACCCATTTTGTCATCTCCTGTCAAGAGATAGGCGAGGCCCGGAGTTCTCATCTCTTGCCGTTAAGAACTTTGAAATGTCACGTGTATTTGATAAAATAACTAGTAGCTGTTCATCTGGTTCAGGTTCTGATGGATCGCCCTTCTATTTCACTGTCAAAAACACTCATGCCTGCCGGATCAGTTTAAAAGTGGCACGAGAATCACAAAAAAAGCCCGAGCCTTCGAGCGCATTCGTGTAGGTACAAGAGGCGTTTCAGGTCCTGTGACGTAATTCGATACCTTAATACAATGGTTCTGGTCTTTTGTGATGAAACGGCTTTTATGATTCTGTACCTAAAAAGTGCAATTTTATTTTCAATCCTTCTTTACACGCAGAGCATGGTTGGGGGCTGGATCTGAAGCTTACGTTCCCGCCTACTCCCTTCCCCAGGGCAAACGCTGTGACGACAGACTTCCGTGCAACAGGCAGGCAGCCGCGGGCCACGGTGGGCCATGAACGCGTGGGGCCTCACTTCACCGTCACGGTTGAAACCCCCTGGATGGACTCCATGACAGCTGCGAACCGGCTACAAAGGTCATAGGGAGAATTGGGCCGAATAGTTGGGGGCTCCTTCAAGACGATGATTTCTGCAGAAGGATCCAGAAGCCTGGGTAGAAACTCCCCTAAGCACAGCTGCAGGTTTTCTGTGGAGGGAAAGTGGATGCTTACACACACAGCTACGCGGGTCTCTGAGTAAAAACTCGTTCAGTCTGCGACTGTACGGGAAGGCCTTCCACAAAGCCCACTCGCCGCCCAGCCTCCAGGGTCACAGCACCGAGCCGGCCAGCTAACAACACAGGACAATTCCTTCAGGCCGAACCAGGAGCAGAGTATACCAAAGTATATTTGGTATACTTGGCAAATATGCCAAAGAGTTAGGTCACTGCTTTCAGCCACATGGTGTGAGGCCGGGTAACACTACCTATTCATTTCACTGGCAGGCCTTCTAATCTACCATCCTTTCCAAATTTGAGATACTGGATAGGATACTCTATGCCATAACTATACTGGTGTCTTTTCTTTTTCTTTTAATGATTAAAGCATACCAGTGGGTACACATGGCATTAAGTAAAGCTACGTATCACACACAGTCTAAAGAAAAACCCAAGACACTGAAAGGAAATTCGTATAATACCACAGAGTTAGAGTGTTAGAGTCACCACGCTAACAGGTCAATAGAATATCTTTACATCAGTGAGAAACTAACAAAGAGGCTTCATATGAGAATATATACCAACTTTCTAAGTCTACCAAACTCACCTAAAAATGACTGGTTTTAAGCTCCCCTCTCCAAAATGCTTTGGACAAGTAAGGGTATTTCATTTACTATCTTAATCCCGAGGGCACCACAGTTAATAATGGGTGTTCTGTCTTGCAACTTCCAGTCACAGGAAAATGGAGTGATGGCACCATCAGGTAATCAAACTGCGTAAACAGATTTTGATTTTTAAACTAGAAAAGTAGAGTTCAGATTCTGACAGATGAAAAGGTAACAGAAGTCTGACACTCCCGGAGAGGAGGAGGAATTTTTCTCAAAGAGGACTCGTGGGCTGTTAGTGAAGTCTGCGGCAGCCACAGAGGAGGGGAGGGGAGGCTGAGAGGGACAGAGGCCCAGGATCCTATCCCTTGTTTCAGTAGAACGGAGCCACGTTTCACCAACTTCAATGCGTCAATAATCCTTTAAAACGGTTTGGTAACCGTGCTATTGAGTAAAAACGCTATAATTTCTAAAAGTCTCAAAAGCCTTAGAAATTATTACAAGGGTGCCTGGGTGACTCAGTCGGTTGAGTATCTGACTCTTGAGTTCGGCTCAGGTCACGATCTCACAGTTTTGGGGGTTCAAGCCCTGCATGGGGCTCTGTGCTGACAGCAAGAAGCCTGCTTGAGATTCTCCCTCTCTTCTCTCCCCCACCACCTTGTACTGTCTCTCTCAAAATAAACAAACAAACAAACAAACAAACAAACTTTAGAAAAGAAGGAGAAGGAAGAAATTACTGCGGGTGCTAACAACCACACACCAGCAATATCTTGTCCAAGGTAAGAGCACCAATGGTTCCTCATGATCTCGATGGCATGGAGGTCATCCTTGGAGATGTCATTATTAATGATGAGGTGAATGCAGGGAATGATCAACTCATTCATCACATTAATGCCCTCTGTTACAGAGTGGTCATCATTTGTTTCGAAGAGAGAAGCTGCCTTGGCATTCAGCTCCTACAGACAAAAGGCAGAGTAGGGGAGAAGAAAAGGCTGAAAAGGATAAATACCTATTTCAGAAGAGCCTGAACGAGCGATGCCCAGACTTCCCTGCATACTGGAATTGCCTGGGAATCTTGAAAACCTACTGAGGCCCCATTCTGGACGTGCTGAGTTGACTGGTGTGCAGGTGCCCGGGGCACTGGGATTTTTCAAAGCTCCCAAGTTGATTCTAATGTAGCAAAGTCTGTGACCCACTTACCTAAACTTACAAGTCCAGGTTTTGCTTAACACATGCTTTGACTAAAAGGCCTATTTGATGGCTCTCAATCTCCACTGAGCATCACAATCACCTGCAGAAGACGTGCTGATGCCCGGGGCCCTCCCCCAGAGCCCCCTGGTCTGACAGACCAGGGAGGGCTCCCCATGTTCTGATGCAAACCGTGTGCTGAGAGCTGGTGACGGAAAGAACCCAAATCACTATTACCACCCACCTGTGCAAGCTGAGGAGGACATTCAAAATGCAAACTGTATTTGGTGATTTAAAACATACAGGCATGGCTCTAATAAAATTCAGATCCATCAAATCTATAAGGCCCTTTTATTAGCTTCACAATGCCCTGCCACGACCTATAACTGATAGAGAAATCAAGGTATAAATCAGAAAATGAAGCCCTTGAGATGAATACATGTCATGACTTAATCTCCTCCATCTGGAATTAACAAGGCAGTGGCAGAAATGCTGGCCCGACCCTTCCCGGGAAGGGCAATCCTGCTGGGCATCAGGAAGACAAGGCAAGCTCACAATCTGAAGGCAAGCCACCTCTCTGTGGGTCTCTGAAGGACAAGCACTATATAAACCCTTGGACGGGCAGCGGGGATATGGGTCTGCCATTCCCCCTGACCGCCAGGCTAGATCTTCAGTGTTGTACGGCAGTGATATTAACAGAACAGCAGGACCAATTTGTTTTTCTCCAAGTAGAAGTCATGCCCAGTGTGGAGCCCAAGGCGGGGCTTGAACTCACGACCCTGAAATCAAGAGTCAGACACTTAACTGACTGAGTGACCCAGGCGCCCCAGCAAGACCAATTCTTATGGTTTGTATCTCTTTTTTAAGAAAATTGGAGTCTCGGGGCACCTGGGTGCCTCAGTCAGTTAAGCGTCCGACTTTGGCTCAGGTCATGATTTTGCGGCTCATGAGTTCGAGCCCTGCATTGGGCTGTCCGCTGTCAGCATGAAACCTACTTTGGATCCTCTGTCTCTCCACGGTTTCTCTCTCTCTCAAAAATAAACATGAAAAAAAAAAAAAGGGCGTCTCTTAGAAATCACCAAAATTCTCATCTTCTAAGCTTAGCAGGGAACCTAGAAAAAACCCTGCATTCCTCCAGCACAGATCTACTGCGTTCCTATGATGCGCCAGACACAGAGAAAACAGCTGAATAAGAAAAGGATCTGTGAGGGGTGGCTCAGTGGGTAGAGCACGTAACTCTTGATCTCAGGGTTATGAGTTCAAGCCCCACGTTCGGTGGGGAGACTACTTAAAAAAAATAAAATCTCTAAAATAAAACATACACAAAAAGAGGGTCTGTGTTCAAAGAACTCACAATCCAGTAGAGAAGCAATGCAAAAAACCATGTCATGCAGGTGTGCAGAGACAGCACAGAAAAAGGGATAACTGGTTCTCATCCTAACTTCTCTCGGGAGTTGAAGAAGAATGATATTCATTTAAATAATCTGGTTCAATGTACAACTACTCCTAAGAATTTAGAAAAACCTGGGGCGCCTGGGTGGCTCAGTTGGTTGAGTGTCCGACTTCGGCTCAGGTCATGATCTCGCGGTCTGTGATGTCGGGCTCTGCTGACGGCTCAGAGCCTGGAGCCTGCTTCACATTCTGTGTCTCCCTCTCTCTCTGCCCCTCCCCCACTCAAGCTCTGTCTCTCCCTGTCTCAAAAATAAATAAACATTAAAAAAAATTAAAAAAAAAAAAAAGAATAAAAAAAAATCTATAACCTAGGCAGGGTTACTTTGTTTTTTATGTTGTATTTCTTCACGGATTCAAAGAGCAGGGGTAAGGACAATAAAATAATAAAAATCCTAAGGCTTTACAAACTGTACAAACCAGAAGGCACTTTCGTCGGTACAAAGCGATGACGGATTCCTTCACCCCCCGGCGGGGCCCCTTGGTCAGCAGGGCGGCATTGCTCTGGTAGGCGTACACCAGGTAGGAGAGTGCCTCTTGGTACCTTAGAAAATGGCGGATAAAGGACAGCTGAGTGCTCCTTCTTTCTCCAAAATCTAGGGCTCAGGCCTCTCTGTTCCCCAGTACAAAAATTTCTGTGGTGGCAATTATGGAAAAATAATTGTCCTAAGGACATAGGCAGTGTGGGATACTCCGACTGCAGGCAGTCTCCACTCCTCTACAGACTGGCCGAGAAACCCGTGGCCAATCGTGACACTTCCCTGGCCTTCCATTTTCTTCACCTCTACACCAGAGAAGGGGACTGCATGCTGACGAAGGTCCATGACAACTCTAAAATTCATTTCCTGAATTTATCTGGAAATAAATTTTATCTTTGTTTATCACAAAGAAAATCTGGCCATTACATCTTTTCGCCAACGTATCTATCACCGCGTAAAGGATGAAAAACCACGAGTGAAGGTTAGGGAAACAGTGGGAAAAGCAGAGGCGCCCTGGCACATGGGACCAGGGAGGGGACACACCGGCTACGGTTCTCTATATTCCCGGGTGGCCATCAGCGGATAACAGTGCCCTGACCAGTAATCTGAGAGACATAAAAGGCCAACATACTTTCCTTTTTGGTAGAGTTCCAGACCTGTGAGGAGATACACAGACACCTTTCGAAACAAACTATAATCTTCATGCCACTTCTGCAAAGGAATGACTACCATTAGCGATGATGGTCACCATAAACTTTCTCTATACTTCCCACCACACTAAGTTTTAAACTCTATACAAATATCTATTGAGTACGTATGGCTAGGCACAAAAACAACAAACACAAAAGCTTTTCCATAATGATGTGTTCAATATTGACAACAAAAGCCCACTGTGTTCTGACCGTCATTTTCAATGACCTGTTACTTCCTCTGAGAAACAGAAATATTTATTTCACAGGAGCTTTAGCGCTTACTATCTTCATTTCCAACACCGCTGTCAAAGGCCTGCCACTCTAGTTTAAACAGATGCCTCCCAGGTTCTGACAAAACCGTGCACGTGCAAGCGACACGGAAGGACCAGGCCGTTCTAGTCACTCGGAGAAGCACTCACGCTCAGCGGGGTGTGGTGGGACCCCTTTAGGTGTCACAGAACACAGTTTTCCTTCTAATTCTAACTCACTGTTTTTGCGGGGCATCTGCAGTTATGTATGCATTTTTACTCACGGAAGTTTCATTTTGAATACAGAAATATTAGCAAATGGTATTATTTTAAAACAAACCAAAACTGTGAATCAAGAATTTTACTACCTGGGTCCAAGGCTGGAGTAGGTATTAAAAGGAAAGGAAGTGTTAATTTCTTCTAGTAGAAGAATCGAGCAAAGAAACTAGCTATTCTGAAGGTTAGAGGTCATTCATCCATTCGACCCAGTCGTGGTTTTTTGGGGGGAGCAGACGGGGGTAAACCAGTGATAACACAAAACTGTTAGGTTTTGCCTCAAGAGTTGATGTTTTTGTTTCGCGCACTTAAACAAGAGACTTCACCTTGTACTCTTCCATATTCATGTCGTCTGGACCAATCTCCTGCAGCTTGGCCTGCGCGACCTTCATGATGCTGATGGACCTGGGTGGGCCGAGGTCAGAGGGCGGTGAGAGGCGCGGGGCACGGCCTTCCCGGCAGGGGTTCACCCCGGAAGCGGCGGGTGGCGCACCCTCGTGTTTCCCGCCTCACCTTTCGTCGTAGCTGAGATTTTTATCTGCAAACTGTTCCAGGAGGGTCCGCTCCACCACCCTCTTGGGCGCCTCGTTTTGGAAAAAGTAGACGAGCACGTGCTGGAGCCGAGGGTCGCTGTGGGCCGTGGGCGTCTCCTTGGCCAGCTGGTAGAGCCTGGAGTACTCTTCGTGGAATGCCTGTGGACGACAAGGTCAGCAGTGAGCAGAAGGGGGCGCTGTGGCCGCCTCACACAACCTGATGCCTACGTTAGAGACGGGTTCAGAACTCCAAGACTTCAAAGGAGCTCCTATCGGGGAATTACACGGGCGCGTGAAGGACCTGGGAGTGGTCTGCCTGTCACAAGCGCTAAAACTCCCTGCGGCACCACAGACGCACTGCGCTCATGAGAAACTTGTCTCTCACATAAAATTCTAAGGAAAACAAGTAGTTCGTTTTGATGAGTTTGGGCGTATCCTGGAGTCCCACGGACCTGAATTTTAAAAATGCACACGAATGCAATTTATTCAAGTACCTTACATTTTATTCAGGTACCTTTAAAAGCAGAGCCTGCTTTCTTATGTCATCTTCTATCATGGGCCACACACCACAGAGGCAGCTCTATTAACGGGGATCTAAGGACCACGAGCGGCCCACCAGGCTAGGTGTGATGCAATTGGGCAAGCTCCCCAAGGCTGGGTTCCCCCCAGAGGGGGCGCTGTCGGGGGTGCAAGACCAGAAGTGGAGTTTTAGGTGTTAAAGAAAAACACACATCAACCCATTTTTTACCATCTAATAGAATTAAAGCTCCATTATTATGATACTTGTGGTGTAAGGATAATAGATTAAAAAAAAACAGAGATACCTTAATAAGCCCTGCTTCAGACCCATCGCGGTCAAAGGTCTGACGGGCTTTAGCTATGGCCAGGATGACCCCTTGCATGGCAGGGCTCAGCATCACCTACCACAAGAAGGCACACAACACGAAGAGAAAAAGGAGAGAAGAAAAGTTCAAGAGAAGACTGAGTGAGAGAGAGGCGGCTGGGCGGCTGAAGGGAAGCGGGGCGGCGGGCCCGCGGCCGGCCCTGATCTGCACGCCTGCCCCCACACACACCCGCAGCCCCGGCCCTGCACGGCGTGTCGGGACCTTGCCCAAGATAGGCTGTTCCTGCATATTCTAATTTCGCTGATGACCTAAGACGGACGTCTGAAAATATCTACAAATGGCGACTGCTGAAGAATCAAGTTAAATTACAGGTCTCCCGGGGGAAGTGTCCGCGGTGAGAGTTCCGATTTCGTTCTGTAAGCTGGGTGTGTATCCCAGTACACAAAGAGTTTAGAGTTTTAACTAAAAATGTGTAAGTGTTTTACATTTAAAACAGTCTGGAAATTAGGCGATGTGCAAATATCACTTCATAAAACCAAAACCTTTCAAAGATTTGAAAACAGAAACAATCCTTCAGGAAGAAGCAGAATCCTGAGGAACAGGATTCATGACTGTGAACACGCAGTGACAACTGCAAAGGGGACGAACCATAAGTAACTTGGGGTCCCAAGCTTCCCAATTAAAAACGACTTCAATTTACATTCGTTTTGGTCACTCTACACAACTGCAAGTTTGATTGTGGAGGGGGGAAAACGGGGTAATATTACTAAAGACAAAGTCTCCTAATTGAAAAGGCTTTTTTTTGTTTTTTCAATACCAAAAAAGGAACTAAATGCTACCTTCCTGGGTCACTAACCCTGCAGGGGCCTCCCTGAGTACAGGCCTCCGAATAGGGACAGTGGGGAAAAAGGCTCTCTTTTAAAGAACAGTAACTAAGGTCAAAACCAGATAAGCCCTCTTGTTCATTATTTGTTTCAATTAGGACAATTTGTTCCCCTGTGAACTATTGCCAAACACCTCAAAAAGTACATTCGTTCACATGGGAGGCGACAGAAGAGCAGGGACACACAGCTGAACCCCGCACTCCTCTCTGTACCTCCTCATCATATCCATCTGCGTCAGCTCTAACCAGAATCCTTCCCACACTGGGAATCTCCACTTCGGAGGCCTCAGAGTCAGGCTGGGCGGCAGACTCTGCGTCCCCAGCCTTTGGGGGCTGCTCTGTCTGCCCCGCGGGGTTTGTTTCCGGGGGCATGGGCTTCTCGGGCTCAACTTCCTGAAGCTGTGGCAGCAGATGGAGAGAAAGAGTAAGAGAAAACAGGAGAATAAAGAGGGGGTAGTTAAATGCAGCAGAGACATAGAATAACAGGAAGGTGGGGAACGGTGGCAATTCTGGCCAGCAGCCCGGCCCTCCTGACGGCAGGCTCCGCCGCAGTCCTCACCTCGCTCAGTGCGGCCTCCACGCCGCCCCGCTCGTAGGCGTGCGCTGTGTTCGCGATCGCCTGCGCCGTCTGCTCCTTTGCGATCACAGCGTGCTCAGAGGACAAGCAGCGGACCCCGTGAGAAGAGGCTACTGAAGGCTCTGATAAAGAATGGCACAAAGGAATTAGCATCTGATGATAAGCAATGTCTAGAACACTAAAAAGGCAAGCAAGACAGACCCGGAATTTCAACTACCGCCCTTCTAATGGGCCTTAAAAAAAAAAAAAACTCTATGCAAAATTTCCCCTCAAAACTAGTGACTTGAGGCATCTACTTCAACGTGAGCCCACGGTGGGTCTGGAGAATTTAACGTGCTCCCAACTTTGTCCTCTTTCTTGATGTCAAGAAGCCTTCCCACAAACGGCCGCCAGTTAGATGAGCTCGCCCTCGGATAACCCTTATTCACCCCATCGTACCTTCTCTTACAACCCAGAAACGCGTGAAAACGGAACAGACTGAAAATACAAGGAGCGGGTCTTTCTGACATTCTTTCTGCTCATCAGGAAAGACATTCTGAAGCCACGAGCTGTTCTGTGAGGTCGTGCGATACCCACGACACGTGAATTAGACACTGTGCGGACCGGATGCTACAGGATCACTGGCTCTCGGGCCCTTCACGGATACCTGGGGATGTGGAGAAATCCTGTGACGCCGAGCTGCCGGACGATTCCATCTGAGGGATTTTGCAGGACTGCTCTTCTTCCCACTCCTCGACCTCCTGCTCAAACCTCCAGTTATCTTCCTGAATGTAATGCTTCAGTTCAACAGACAGCGCATCCACTTCTCCCAACATCTGATCTGATTCAACGGGGGCCGCCTCTGAGTCGAGAACAGAGACAGAGTTAAAAGGGAGGACCATCCAGCAAAAGGTCACCAGGAACCAGAAGGTCCTTTCTAGAAAGAAGGAAAATAAGACAGTCTGTCCTTTTTCTTCCTCCCATGAAAAATACATACATATATTCAGAATCCAACGGAAGTAACGACAACACAAAGCCAACAGTCACAGCACACCGATAAGGGCGCCTGGAAGATTAATACGTAGGCATACATGGAATACCTGTTGAATGGATCAACGGATGGATGAGTAGTTAAGAATTTGGAATACAGGTCAATCACTGGCAAGATAGCAAGGACGGACCAAACATTTCTTGGAAATCCAGAAAATCGTCAGATCCGATGGAAATTTCAAGCTGAGCAGTTTTATCAATGTAAACACTGCAACTAGTATTGATAAGAGTATGGATCTCAGAACGGTTAGAAATGAATTCCAAGGCATTTACACTGCCTCAAGTTTCACACAAGTAAGTGTTATCAGAAAGCCATGGGATGCAACGGTTAGATGGTACCTAATACCTGCGGGATAATTAAAGGCTTTGATGAACAATGACAATGATATCAAGGACAAGTTCAATTTCATTTTGAATCCCGTGACTAGATCAAAATACAAAAGCCTACAGTAGAACAACACATCTACTTCCTGGTTGCCATTAACTAGTCTTTTCATTAGGAAAATGACAGCTTCCACTTATGTGTTGCTACAGTAGAAGAATGAACCATATGTGTAATAACAAGGCTCCCATATATACGACCAACAATAGTCCAGTCATTTGTACGCCCCCCACAAGTAGCTGTTCCCGCTTTCATGTGCAAAGACGCAATTATGAAGATCAGTTCCTGCTAAGTGATCATTCTCTCCGTCCCCTGGTCCCCCAGCCGGACTGCGAATCAGAAAGACAATGCACTCCCTGGACAAAATGCCTTCTGTGTGTTCTTACTTATTCAACAAAGTACAGTCTGAATATGAAAAGAAAAGGCTTTCCATGATTTTAGACGTGAAATGCTGGTCGCAAGACTTCTTCCACAAAATGTGAAAGGAAGCAAGAGTAATGCAAATGGAAGGCGACACAGAATTTGGAGTCAGAAGCGGATCTGAATCTTGGGCCTGCCATCTGCTTACCGGCTGTGTGATTCTGAATGAGCAGGGTGCTGAGAACATGGAGGTAGTAAGAGTTCCAGCCATGTCTTTTAGAATTCTAAGTTATTAGAGAAATAAAGTTTGAGAGCACATAGTAAGGAGTAAAGTTCCAATATAAATGATAATGATGATTGCTCTTAGAATCAGTAGTATTATGAGGGGTATGAAATTATCCAGGCAAATCTACTCATAAAATTTAGCTTTTCTCAAAGGACGCAAAACCACGTGCACAAAGATGGCACTAAAAAAGAAAAAAATTAGACACAGAGTAAAAGTCTATCAAGAGAAAGTTGGCTTCATGAATTATATACATATTCCAGGCAATGGAATTATTATGCAGTCGTTAAGAATGAGTTGGTTCTATTTATAAAAGTATAGAGATCACTGGGGCGCCTGGGTGGCTCAGTCAGTTAAGTGTCTGACTCTTGGTCTCAGCTCAGGTCATCATCTCACGGCTGGTGAATTTGAGCCCTGAGCCCAGCTCTGTGTTGACGGCGTGGAGCCTGCTTGGGATTCTCTCTCCTCCTCTCCTGCTCATGCTCTCTCTCTCTCAAAATAAAAAAATAAACTTTTGATTAGAGAGAGATCACTAATACACGAGTGACGGAAAAGATGCAGGGTAGAATGGAGAAATATCCCCTTTGGGGAAAGTAACGGGGTGGGGACAGATGCCGATAGATAAAATCCAGCATCCGCCTAGGTCACTTCCTGAATACTACAGAAGAAACCTAAAGAATGGATACATGTCGGGCCCCAGGATGGAAGCAGGAAAGCAAACTCATTTCTTTCCATTCTCTTTTGCACCCTATTTTTTCAAAGCATTATTACTATTATAGTAAGTTCTAATTCAGCGGCGCCTGGGTGACTTCGTTGGTTAAGCGACTGGCTCTTGGTTTCGGCTCAGGTCATGATCTCACGATTTTTGAACTTGAACCGTGAATCGCGCTCTCTGCTGGTGGCCATGTGGAGCCTGTTTGGGATTCTCTCTCTTCTTCTCTCTCTGCCCCTCCCCCACCCGCTCTTTCTATCTCTCTCTCAAAAACAAATAAATTAGCCTAAAAATTTTTTAAGAAAGTTCTAGTTTAAAAAAAAAATAGAAAAACTACAAGACTGTTCCCTTCTGTGAGCAGTATGGATTCTCCCCAGCTCGAGCTTCTGTTAGGCTACTCTTACCTGCATTGAAGTACGGCAGCTTGTCATTAATGTACATCAGACAGTAAGCACTAACGTTTCTCAGGCCCCCGTAAGAATCTCTTTCAAGTTCTTCCCAGGAAGATTCAGTCACAGAGATGTCATTGTACTTGAGCCAGACTTGTCGGGGTTGATTATAGATATAGGCCCAGTAGTGTCCGGCATTGGCTTGTCCTTCGTGAACGAGAACTGCGTGCAAGCGGTAAGGCACCTGAGGAGCAGAAGGCACACTCTTGACTTAGGGTAAGCAATGTGAACGAGAAAGTGTAGGTTATTAAACTTCACGCTTACTGTCAACTATCAGACACAAGAAAATCGACTATTTATACGTGTGTTTGATAGGGGGTTAATATCAAAACATCTCGCTGATTCCATAGGAAGCGACAAAAACACAGCTTTGGAATCTACCAATTATGTTTCAATTCCTGAAGCTTTAAAACCGCACGGCTGAACGAGATGGCCTCTTTGATGGCTCTTGATTCCTAAAATCCCAGATCTGAAGTCAGAGATAATGCAGACCTATTTATCCTCCCATTTCCAAACTCGGTTTACCTAAAGCTAGAATCACCTTCACTACTCATGTTTAGCAGTGCTCTTGTTCTATGCTGATTTTATTTGGTATCAAGTGTCAAGTTAGCACATTTCATCCTCAATCAGTCGGATGGTCCCCATGTTTCTTCTTCCAAGGGATCCATCCACCTCTCTGGGTGAAGACTCTTTTAACTACAAACTTATTTGTGTCCAATGTTTGAAAAGCACTTGGTGTTTTTCAATATGGAGAACACGGAGCAATACTTAGGGTGCCAAGTAAGTACTGAGGAAAAAAGGAAAATCACCCAGAGAATCAAGGTCACCCTGTATTCAATTAGTATCTTGGCATGGTTTCACTGGCGGTGAAATTTCTGAAATACAGAAGATCAAATGAAGAAAACCCACGATTTACATGGCGCGTTCCTGCCGCGTCTCCACGAGACCTGGAATCACACAGAGCTCTCCTCCTTCAGCCTGGCACACACCGGCCCCTGACTGGACCACCTTGCCTCTCTGTGCCCACAGGGTTATTCTAAACCGGGGTTCATGTGGACAATAAGAATTTCTGCCCTGGCCACATTCCGTTCTGGAGTTATGAGGGAAACAGAGCTTGAATGCACACTGCTAAACAAAGCATCACCAAGGACAGGATACCGTGGAAAGGGTGGGTACCCAGTGCCTGGCTCGGGTTTTCCCCGCCACGTGACTTAAACTATCACTTTATGAGAAATTTTTAACACTTGACAGTAAACCTTTCTACTGTATGAAAACATGCCATGTGGCAGAATCAACACACATATGTGTTAAATGTTATTGTTAGTAGAAGATAAATTCCCTGTTTGGGCCTAAAAGTAAACAAAAAAATACCTATTTCTGTCCTAAGTCTATTCTTATAACTCCGGGAGGTTCCTGTTCAGTCTCAAAGAAAACTACCCAATTTTCTTTTTGCTCTACCATCAGCATATGAGCACATGCCTTGACTACTTTCCCATCAATTTTCATTCTACCTGACGAAGGAGAGGGTCGCAATACATCTGCTCAATAGTCTGAGTAGTGCTTGCAATACAATTCTTTAAATCTGTTAAAAAAACACACACACAAAAACTTAGTTAAAACGATTTTGTTCCATACAGCCAAGGAAAAAGTACCGCGTCTCTGTCCCTGGCGCTGGCGATCTCAACTTCACTCTGTGAGCCCCAAAGCACTGGGTGCTTTCAAAGCAGCTAGTGCTTTAGGTTATGAAGGCTTTTAGTTCAACACGATTCCCATTAAGGTTTTAAAGAGTTCTCTCTTATAATTGGCACCAAAATTTCCCCCCAAAGAAGCAGGCTCTGTTTAGAGAAAGACCTTAATGGGTCACTTTGGGTATACAAATATATGTTCCTCACATGCAACTGGAGAGGAGAAGGCAGAGGTAAGGTTTCTGTGATAAAAACTTAGGAGGAATCGGATTTGATGACTTGATTTGATTTGACCGATGTGACTTCACTGGTCTGATTATTTTATTTATCTATTTATTTATTTATTTATTTATTTATTTTAACATTTGTTTATTTTTGAGAGAGAGAGAGTGCGAGCAAGGGAGGTGCAGAGAGAGGGGGACAGAGAATCCAAAGCAGGCTCTGTGCGGACAGCAGAGAGTCTGATGCAGGGCTTGAACTCACAACTGTGAGATCATGACCCGAGCCGAAGTCAGATGCCACACCCAGGTGCCCCTGATGATGATGATGATGGTGATATATATTATTCATTCATTCATTCATTCATTCATTCATTCATTTTGCTTCCTAGATAAAAGGAGAAAGGGAGGAGGAAAACTCTGAGCAATAAGATGATAAGGCCAAAGGACCTTTAAAAACAACACTGAATGGGGCGCCTGGGTGGCTCAGTCAGTTAAGTGTCTGACTCTTGATCTCGGTGAGTCTGACTCCCACATCAGGCTCTATGCTGACAGTGTGGGGCCCGCTTGGGATTCTTTGTCTCCCTCTCTCTGCCCCTCCCCTGCTCATGCTCTCGGTCTCTCTCTCAAAAAAAAAAAATTAACATTAAAAAATGAAACAAAAAACAGAATGCTGAATAATTCATTTCACACAGTGTGCATTGCTCATTCTCAGCCTAATTAGCCTTCAGTAAAATATACTTCATATAGACAAGACCTTTTTTTAATGTTTATCTATTTATTTTGAGAGAGAGACAGAGAGACAGAGAGTGAGCAGGGAGAGACAGAAAGAATCCCAAGCAAGCTCAGTGCACTGTCAGCACAGAGCCAGACGTGGGGCTTGAACCCACAAACCGTGAGACCATGACCTGAGCGGAAGTCAGACTCTTAACTAACTGAGCCAGCTAGGTGGCCCTAGACAAGACCCTTAAAAGTAGAAATCTAGGAGAGCTAAATTCTAAGTTTGGGTCAACTAAAACCAGAGTTCAAATGAACTAGAGGAACAGAAATCAGCAGACGCAGAAAAATCCCAGCAGGTGATTGTGTGCGTCTAAGCATCTCAGGAGTTCCGAGAAATTTTGAGGAGGGTGTTGAGAAGGGGTCTTGCCACAGCTGTGTACTGGGAGGAACCAAATGTACAAAAGAAGTCCCAATCCCCATGTCGGAATCATGCCTCTCTCCATCCTTTATGCTAACTTCCAGCAGAAAGGGAAAGAGTGACAGGGTGACAAGTTTTAGAAGAGCCAACCTTGAATATCTTGTTCAATCTCACTCCTCCACCTCTGCAGACAGGTCTTAACGAAGTTTATCTCCTCCTCTGAGACGGTTCGAGGAGCTGGCTGCGCCGGCATTTCCATGGAAGACCGGGACGACGTAAGGGGCTTATTCATTGCCTTCGACTCGGGCAGAGAATCTTCACGAGAAGAGAAGGTACCTTCGACATCCTGAGAAGGGTTTTCTTCACTCGTACTGAAAGAGGATAAAAAATCACGTTCACATGATAATTTCCAAAATATGCCTTGGTCTCGGTTACTGTGCTTCATAAGGCTACCTGCTATACGGAAAAATACAGCTATAATTTGGTGAATATTTGCTCTGTAAAGGCACCGAGCCAAACCATGTCTTTATATACATCGTCTCATTTAACACAACTCACTGATGCGGCAGATACTATTATTTTCACCAGTTACAACAACTATAACTACCTAAGGTTTAGAAAATTAAGCAATTTACCCAAGCTCCCCCAGCTAGTAAATTATGGGATTTAAATCCAGATGTGAGTCTATGGTTCATGCTCTCTAACTACTTCCTGTAAGAAGGGACAAGAAGGATAAACATCATAAGCTTTCACTCATCTGTGGAATTTAAGAAACAAAAGATGAACATAGGGGAAGGGAAGGAAAAATAAGATAAAAAGACAGAGGGGGGCAAACCATAAGAGACTGTATTTAATACAGAGACCTGACGGTTGCTGTAGGGTGTTGAGTGGGAAGATGGGCCAATTGGGTGATGGGCATTAAGGATGGCACTTGTTGGGATGAGCACTGGGTGTTATATGGAAGTGATGAATCACTAAGTTCTTCTCCTGAAATCATTATTACACTATATGTTAACTAACTTGGATTTAAATAAAATCTAAAAACTTTTAAAAAACTGGCAACAGAAAAAAAATATATATATATAAAGGAGGGACAAGAAAGAAGGGTTCAAAGAAGAGAAGACTGGACTGGAAGAATCAAAGAATCAACTACAGAGCTTCCACGATGCAGATGACTGAATAAAATATAGGGAAACAACAATTATGAAGTATGGTCTTTTTTTCTCGATGGCTTCTAGTGATTCTATTAGCCAGGACCCATACAT